>JAZGTK010013557.1:0-14253 GCA_036877625.1 Ambastaia sidthimunki | reverse complement strand
GAAATATCTGGGTATATAAGGGTATATCTGGGTAATCAAAGGAAATATCTGGGTATATAAGGGTATATCTGGGTAATCAAAGGAAATATCTGGGTATATAAGGAAGGTGGCATGCCTGATTCACTTCAGATTTGTTCTTCAGAGCCATGTCCCGATACCTCTTTTATTACCTCAAAATGTTCTTCTCCGGCTGGATTTACAGTGCTGATCAGCTGTTGCTCGCCACATCCTGTCCTGAACTATCGCGAAAGAGCTCCCATAGTGGATCAGCATCTTTTTAAAGATGCTGTTTTGCCCTTGTGTCACTGGGTGTGGACAATTTATCACTCCCTCAGATAATATCATCAATTTCCTTTGGCCTGTTTTAGATAAGAGTCAATTGGGGATCCCAAGCGAGAACCCCATGTGTCATCTTATTCCCTCCTTCAGGGAACAAGGGTTACATACATAACCAAGACTTTTTTTGTAAGCACTTGTCTAAAAATGATGACGTCCCATCGTCCCATAATTTTGTGTTTACACTTTTTATGCAAATGGTTTAGCAATTTTTTTTATTTTATTAAAGCACAAAAGATGTTTTTATAACATTCTCAAATCATCCTGAAACAACAAATACTTTAGAAAACAAAACAAATGTTGAAATTCCTCCTAATTCTTTATTTGACTTTTCACTTGAACTGATAATAATTTAATTTGCAATGTAATGTTGCTCATTCTGGACATGAGAACACATGCAGTGAGAATACTGGCTGATATGAATTCAGACTGACTGTCATGTTTCTCTGTCAGTGTCTCTTCTGAAGGACCTGAAACACGCCAACATTGTCACCCTCCACGACATCATCCACACAGAGAAGTGCCTTACACTCGTCTTCGAGTTCTTGGTGTGTGTCGTGCGTGTGTCAAGATGTTGTGTTTGTAGTGTTGCTCAGATGTTTGTAAGAGCAGTGTGTGTGTTTTTCAGGAGAGAGATCTCAAACAGTATCTGGATGACTGTGGCAGTATTATGAATGTTTTTAATGTGAAGGTGAGCCGCTGAATACATTTGTCTGCTTGCTGCAAGGATTCTTCTCTGTTGACTGTGTTTAATACAGAAACAGGCTGTAAGCATACCTCATGCATTTACTGAGCTGAGTGAATTACTGAAGAGATTACTCAAGAATGTTTGCCTTTGGTCTGAGTTGTAGTGTTCAACAGTCCACGCATGTTTATTTAGAGGCAGAAAAGTGCAGTAGAATCCTTGATCAAAATCACTAGATCTGTAAACTGCTTAAGAAATTCTTGCCATACCAGATCTTGTACGTACAGAACTCAGAAAATGAAGGTGACATGTTGTCCTTCATGCACTGCAGCAGGTCTGTCTATTGCTAAAGTTTCTCTGTTCACTTTATAGATTTTCCTGTTTCAGCTATTGAGAGGTTTAGCTTATTGCCATCGGCGGAAAGTTTTGCACAGAGACCTAAAACCTCAAAACCTTCTTATCAATGACAGAGGAGAGCTCAAACTGGCTGACTTTGGTAGGCACAATCCATACGTCAGATCATTCATCTAATCATGTATTCAGATATATATCATGAACTAATTTACAGTGAGTATGTTTGTGTCTGTTGTAGGTCTTGCACGTGCAAAGTCGGTACCCACAAAAACTTTCTCAAATGAGGTAGTGACACTGTGGTACAGACCGCCAGATGTTCTGCTGGGCTCAACGGAGTACTCCACCTCCATTGACATCTGGTGAGACATGCACACTTACAGACCGATTCATTCATAAACATCATGCTCTTGAAAGTTAATATTTCAGGCTTCTGTTACAAAGAAACACATTTCCTGAGTAGGACTCACTAACAGGTGGACAATTAATAACCTGTTAGTGAGTCCCACCTCTGCCAAGCTAAATGGTCGCATGTGGGGGCAGTTGTGGTCTACTTGTTAGCGAGTCGGGCTTGTAATCAGTAGGTTGCTGGTTCGATTCCAGTGCCGGCAGGTAGCAACTGAAGTGCCCTTGAGCAAGACACCAAACCCCCGATTGCTCCCCGGNNNCTGCAGTGATAGCTGCCCACTGCTCCAGTGTGTGTGTGTTCATGACTTGCAGTGTGTGTTCACTCCTCACCAGTGATGGGTTAAATGCAGAGGTCACATTTCGGGTATGGGCCACCATATCTGACAAAAACATGTCACTTTCACTTTAAAACGCCATTTTATGGATGTTGGAGACATCATTTTGTGTGTGTGTGCATCTCTGTGTGTTTGGCTGAAATTAAGAAGACAAAATCTGATTTGCATTATGGTATTAATAATCTTATCAGAGAGTGCATAGCCTTCTTTACAGATTCAGACTATTCAATATTTACGTAAGTTGACTAACAAAGCAAAATAAATGCTATGCATCCACTGTGACCCACATTCATCCAGGATCACACTGGCTGATGGCTGTATTCCATCTGTTGTTTAAACTCTCTAATATAGAGACACTCATCTTTTCATCCACCATACATATCCATCCCTGGCCCACCTGTACATGCTGTTTATAGTCAGTCTGAATACAGGAAAGTTCATTTGGTCTGTGTCAGGACAGCAGAATTCTTTGCAGGATTCTTTCATCTGTTGTGATGTTCATTACCCTCTTCATCCACCCCATAACAGAAGCTGGAGAGTGCTCTGAGTGCAATTGCCAAAAACTGTTTGAAGGGTGTCACTTTTCATTTCTACTGCTAAGAAACTTTGATGAATTGTGGTTACATTGAGAACAACTCTGATCTTCCAGTCAGAAACTCCACAAAGAGTTTTGAGACTTTAAAAGCAGGACAGCATTTTGAATTAAATTTGAAAAATAATATCAAGTTTAAATTTGAGTTTTGGTGTCAATGTTTTTTTGTTTCTCTTATCGTAGGGGTGTAGGGTGTATTTTCTATGAAATGATCACAGGACGGCCTCTCTTCCCGGGGTCAACAGTAGAGGATGAACTTCACCTTATATTCCGCATGCTGGGTAAGAACTATGATGTCATGCATGTTAATATCACATCTGATCTCTTTCCACATGTCCACATGGATTTTACATGTGCAAAAAAACATGTGAATCTTATGTAAATTCCCACTGGAATGAGGTGAAACATGGTAACGTTCTTCACGTGTAATCACATAAATTTGCGATGCATGTGAAATTCATGTTTTATCTGTAACAGCAATCAGCTGAAACCTTGACTGTAAAACATTTTTTAAATGACATCCTGATGTCATAAATGATTTTAAGTGTACCATACTAAGTGTGGACATTCTTAGTGTCTATACGGGCTAGAACTTGCCACCTCATCCCCTTGCTTACAAAGAGCTTCTGGAGGTGGTGACTCTAGCAGTGGCCAAGTTAAACAAACTGGCCGCTATAAAAGCAGGAAATTATTAATAAAAGTAAATTGGACAAGCATTTTCTACAGTTACAGGCACAGCCTCCATGCCGGGGTCTGCCTTTTTTTCCTGATCTCTTGATTGAGGTTGGACTACGGCACCTTTGGTTGAAGCCCTTGAGCAATAAAGAGGAGGATAAGACTTTCCTCCTTGATGCTTCAATCACATCTTCTGACCTCTTCGGCGATGTGGTTAACTCTTCCATAGACAGGTTCCAGCAGGCAAAACGCTAATCAGAGACATTTAAGAAGTTCATTTCCCACCACTCTAGATCTCATGGAGCTGTTGTTAGGAAACAGCCCCAGTCTTCATCCACCAGTTCCTCATATAGGCAGCAGCAAAAGTGCCTCTCGATCCCCCCTTCAAAAAGCTTGGAGGATGAAGCAGCACACTCACCCAAAGTCTTTGTTAGGGAAAACAGATCTGAGGACTCTCTGTAGGAAGGCTTCGGTGATGCCAGACTTGGCCTCTGAGGGGGATCTCCTTTGTCGTCAAGACTATAAGTTTCACTCCTCCTTAGAGCACTCATGAAATTGATCTCAAAAGGCTGATTACCTTAGCAAATTATATAAAGACTCTTCCAAACGTCTCTCAATAGATTCTGTGTACAGGATTCAATTCGAACGCTGACCTAACACAGCACCCTAATTTAGATCTGCGGCACCTAAGTCGTTCTACGAGGAGATTCAGGTTCAAGATGTTAACAATTCCACTTATTCTACTTGAATCTAATCAAATCCTAGGATTGTTTTGTTGCAGTAGATCTAAAGGATTCATACTTCCATATACAGTATCTGTCTCCCGCAAAGGAATTTACTCGGGCTGCTTTCGGGGGGAAGCATACCAATATCAGGTTCTTCCGTTCAGCCTGGCCTTGTCTCCCCGCACCTTTACACATACTCAATTACATCGACGACTGCCTTATTTTAGCCCAGTCACTAGATATGGCAGTTCTGCATCGAGATGTCATCCTTGGCCATCTCGGGTGTTTGGGGTTAAGGTTCAGTTCAGCAGAGAATAACATTTCTAGGGTTGGTGTGGTCTGCGATGTGGGTAGCACAGTGGGCACAGTGGGCAGCGTTGTCCAGCGTAATCTCTTTTGGCCTTCTGCAAATGAGACCCCTACAGTGGTGGCTCAGAACCAGCTCAGAACCTGTTTCACATGATCAAAGTTACGCACAAAGTTCCTGTCCCATGGTCTGTCACTGGGAGCATCCTGTCCATGCAAAATTGTGACAACTGACGTGTCCCTGACAGGCTGGGGTGCGGTCATGGAGGACTGTTTTACAATGGGTCTGTGGAGAGGTCTGGCAAATGAATAAATGGAAATGTAATGATATTTGTGATCCATGATACCACAGTAAACAGAATTATGAATTCAAAACCTAAAATGTCTTCTTCAGAGGACTGTATTTTAATTCCCTTCAGTTTTAAGTATCTTGACCCTGACCAGCCACAGAAAGTGCAGTCGAGTCCCTGTTGATTTGAAATATCATCTTCAGGTTCGCCTTCTGAAAACTCTTGGCCGGAAGTCAATGACAGCTTTCATTCCTACAACTTCCCTCATTATAATGGTGAACCGCTTATCACACATGCACCCAGGTACAGTATGTTTCTGTTCTATGTGACTACTGTTCTAACATTATATATTGAAATGTATTAAGCGTAATAGAAATTCTCTCATCATTTACTCCATGTCATCACAGATTTATTTTAAACTGTATTTTCAACTTTTAACAGAATCGAAGCCAAAACACATACTGTATATTACTGTACAAAACAAATATGGCACCACAGCAAATATGGTGACACATGATCATTTCAAATCTCATTGATTATTTCAGATCTCATTAGTTCTTGAATGCCTCGTGACTAAATATCATATGACAGTTAGTCAGAAGACATTCATTTTATTCTATCCTCACAGAACGTGAATATGCTCCATTATATTGATAGCGAACAGTTTAGAATAGTCTCAAGGCATAACTTTTCTTGTTTATTTACTGTAAAATACTGTGAAAATACTGTGTATGCTGTAAAATTCAAAAACAAAACATGTAAATATATTACAAGAAACCATAAATACAATAATGCTGCCTTATATTCAATCAGAGGTGTAAACAGTACCTGAAAACCGTACTTGAGTCAAAGTAAAGATACCTACTGTAAAAATGACAAGTTGAAGTGACCAGCTCCAGTACTATTTGAGTAAAAGTCTAAAAGTATCTGATTTTAACATTGCTTAAGTATTTAACTGCTTTTTGTCATTTGTTGACTGATTTGTAAAAAGGGCATCACATCGTTTCCTAAAATTGGGGGTCGAGGTAAAAACATTTTAAAGTTTGTAAAACAAACTAGTATGACTAGAGGGACTAGATCTAAAAACTGGGCCTCTGTTGTTTTGGTTGCATAGATACAGTATTAATGGTAATGACATGACACAATTAAGTCACATTCAAAAGCAAATGCTCTGGTCACTTCTGCTCAAAACATTAAATTTCTTTGTAGTATACCTGTCATGCCTCGATTATAGTAATAGGCCAGATAATACATATCATACTTCTGACATTGTTACAGTTTTTGCCTTTATTAATTATATTAATGCATTTAAATGTGTTAAATATATAATTAAATGTTTTAATTTCAAATGTGTCTAGCCTTTCTGTAAACTTGTATAAAAGACAATAACTGAACAATAATATTTCCACAACCTCGTTTCTCATTTTTAAATTGTAATGAGCATTTATGTGTGAAGGTTCTAATTTCATTAAAACAATATTTAAACACCATATTTCCTTACACCTATAGCTTATTATGCAGATTCTTTAACAAGTACATCACAGTCAGGGTTAAGCGGCACTGATCCGCCGCGATGAGCGGAGTGGAGTCTTTGGAAATGCACACTCTTCTCCGGAGGAAATATTACCACTCCCATGACATGCTGTCATCACACGCTTATGAACAGTCAGCATCCTGTACTGTAAACAGTGACGGCACCAAACTACTTTAAATGACCAACATTTACAGAATTCCTATCATATTTCCACTCAAAATAATAGTACAAAAATATTAGAGTTAGAAGAATGTGGGGCTGATTCAAATCACACTTGGCTGGTGCCGGCGATTTATCAGCAGTCTTCTGTAGTAGTCACACGCAGCCTCGTTTGCCGTGTAACTGCAAAATGCACAATATCTAATACCTTTACAATCAGGTAAATGACATTATCACCTCTTCTGTAGAACAAGCAATCTGCTGCAATGTTGCCACTTGAAATGTAGTGGAGTAAAAAGTACATATGTTTATACAAAATTTGGTTAGGTAGGGAATAAATGTTGTAAAAGTACAAAGTAACCAAAAAGATATTTAAGTATAGTAATGAAATACATTTACTCAAATACTTTACTATTGTATTCTATTGCTTGCTCTTAATCCAACCATTCTCTTCAATAACAATGTTGCTTTCAACATAAAGTCATTTGTTATAGTCAATGTTGATAACAAACTCAGTATCTGTATGAACATATCTGTATGAAAGACTATGCTGAACATGGTGGCACGCCAAAAGTCATTGATAACTATCACTAGGTATCTGAGGAACTGTAGCAGATAAGTACTGATATTGAAGTTAAACAGTCCACATGAAGCAATTGTAAATGAGAAACTAGTCTTGACTTGAGAACTCACGGGACCGTTTTACCCCTGATAAAATGTGTAAAATCATTGGGACCGGAAGAGCTGGAGTGTGTTTTGTTTGTTTTACAGGCTCGGCAGTGATGGTCATGATCTTCTGTGCCAGTTATTAAAGGTAAAGCTCAAATTTACTGTCTTTGCTTGCAAATACAATGAGAGATTTTTTTGCTTTTTCTGCCTTAATAATTAACAAGAAAGACCCAAAGCCATCCATTTAAATCTTAAAATGGTAATAAGATCCAGACTACTAAAGAGTGCAAGAATGTGTATAAGAAATGAGAAAACTGGCAATGGCTCAAGAAGGATGTAACAAAAACGTGGACACACAAGAAAGTGCAAATAATATACAAAATGTATTAACAGAATAAAGCTATACAAAAAAGAAACAATGTAACATGAACTAGTCAGGAATCAGTGGTGTAAAGTTACGTGTATGCATGAAAGTGTARTGGACTGTAGCAGTGTTAAACAAGATTAAACAAAACCCAAACGAAACCAAGTCCAAAGTGCAGCTCGCCCCTGGCCAATTGCCATACTGCTCTTTAAAAAGGTAAGGCAGGTGTTCCTGTAGCTCAACTGGCAGAGCATTGCGTTAACAGCACAAAGGTTGTGGGTTCGATCCCAGGGAACACAAGTACTGATAAAATTTAGACCTTGAATTCACTGTAAGTCGCTTTGGATAAAAGCGTCTGCCAAATAAGTAAATGTGAAACCAGCAGCAGATGCCCTCATTGATCCCATCCAGCAACAATCAGTTGGAAGGCGGGCAATTGCACAAGTCAACCCAGGGAGGACGCACATAACGCATGGGTCGTCACAGCAGTACATAATGCCGACCTGATCTCACAGGAAAGTGTAACTATTTTAGGAGCGATTATGTATGAAATGTACGGTTATTAGAAAAATTAAGTATGAAAGGCCACCCCAGCCATCACAAAGCAGATTCTTTGAAAACGGTTTTAAATATAGCCGTAAACGGCAATTTTCTGAGTCCGAAAATTCACAAAAGATGTATACCAATTTTCAACTTAAAGCACACGGGTATGGCATAGTATAAAATGTATTTATTTGTAATTTTTTGTTGTAGCACTTCATATAGGAGAAGTAGGACGGAATTGGACATGACTCCACAGAATGTCCTTATGTCTACATAAGTTTCATTAAGATATATGTTCTGTAGAGCAAGTGTTCAGAATTCGGGATTTTAGCCCAGACAGTTGTGAAGATACTGACCAGAATGTGTATTAGCTTTTTACAGCACCAGCTAGTGTCTGACAGGTGTCTGCCGCTAGTGTTGTCTTTATGAACAAAATATTGTAGTGTTTGCACATTTTTTTGCAAGCTTTTGCAAACTTACAATAAAACTTCAAAAGAGCTTTTAAGCATTTCAACACTGAGGACTTGAAATAGATTCTTATTTTGTCACAAAATACAGAACAACAGCCTTCATCTGAGATAATGTGGTTGATCTTTATAAAATTGCTGTTATCTCCCTTTTGATTAAACATGTTAATTAACAGCAGTTACCTCACAATGTCCTGTCTTCCACATACGTTTTTTAAAATCCAATTACAGCAGACATGTTTTAGACCGCAGTGAGTTAGGATTAGTCTAATTTAAGTCTTTTTCTTAGATAAAGCAAGTGACTGTTGCATCCTACAAGCTGTTTTAATGTTACAAGGGAATGTGTTGCCAGTATACAGTATGTATTACATATATTAAAAAGACTTAGTCATGTGAAATGTAAAACTGCAACCGACACAGAAGATAAAATGGCTGATCATTTGGCATTAACTATTAGTCCAGCTTGTATCAGACATTGATGAAAACTAGCATGTTACCCTAGATTGGCCTGTTTTCCACATATTAAAAGTATTAGTGATACAGGCATGTTATTCACAATACAGACGTTATGAGGGTTCAGGCACTTCAGGACAGTTTAATGCATAATATTATGATTTTTATAAATATGTATTATTTTACAAGCCTGTCAGCACCTAAAACAGAGATGAAAATGTCAACACTCACTAAATTCTGTTAATTTACCATAGAAATACAGCTTTTTAACATTTATAACTGCTGTAGCGCCACCTATTGCCCGATCCATACAACAATTTGCAGGCTTCTTTAGAATCACAACATACATGAGCTCCCGTAGGTTCTTTTGATGATCGTCTTATGCTCTTCGTTTAGGAAATATATACAACTGGACACTTTGTCATACCCAGTTTTAAATGACCCTGTTATAGCATTGCAAATTCAAAAGTTAAACATTTTTTAAGAATTATCGACCTATACAGTGCACAGAATTGTACTGCCTTGGTTTGAGTGGAAAAACCTGGGACTAGTTTACAATTGTACATTTTTAAAATATTCTCAAATATTTAAAGAGCGATTTAAGGTACGATTGAAACCGATGGTTTTAGAGGCAAAGTTCTTCAGAATTAGCGTGCTGGCCTCAGAATTGAGTCCTAGCATATGACATCAATATTTTGTCTGTGTGTAAAACAGCGAGTGATATGCAATTAATACACTGCCCAAAAAAAACAAGATACCTCGGTTTTAGGGCAGAGCAATTAGCAATTTGATGTTTGCAGCTGTCATAGTGCCACCTATTGGCTGATCCACAAAAAAGTATATAGTGTTGTATACTAAGACTAGTTCATAAAAGTAGGTTTTTCGAATAACCTCAGATAGGCTTCATTTACACTGCAAGTCTTAATGCTCAGATCAGATCTTAAGTCCATATCCGTTATTTTAGGCCCACCGGTTTACACACACGCCTCKTATCTGATGCACATGTTTACATTAATCTCCCGGTCAAAAAGATTCCAGTCATTCACTAATATGAGCGCCATGATTGACGCTCAAAATTAATTTATCTGTTCAATTGTCAGCAAATATACACCCACCAGCAATTATTTAGACAAAAAAAGCGAAAGCATTTTTTTAATGCTGCTATCATAAAGACGGCTGTAATGCTTTCCACTGATGTCTTTACTGATACTGATTGACAACAAAAGGAAAGTCAATAATTCTCTACAGCTAAGGTTAAAGAAATACAACAAAAATAGGAGAGCCGAGCTTCCATAAACAGATACAAAATAAAAGACACGAGGGTCTCAAAACAATCAAATAAGAGCAGAGCAAACAAAGCAAAGATCTTGAGAAAA
Source organism: Ambastaia sidthimunki (assembly GCA_036877625.1). Taxonomy (NCBI): domain Eukaryota; kingdom Metazoa; phylum Chordata; class Actinopteri; order Cypriniformes; family Botiidae; genus Ambastaia; species Ambastaia sidthimunki. The sequence continues at coordinate 3,985 of JAZGTK010013557.1, read as the reverse complement.
CCTTAACTGGACCACTGGGCAAGGCAGCACGGAGGAAAGATTCAGGACTGAACATAGAGCAGGGGACAAAGCAGTCTTATATAAGGCAGGGAACAGGTGGTGGTGATTCAGGCTGATTACAGGTGAGCCGTGGATGAAGGAACAGGGTGCTCTGTCGTCATCTAGCATTGAGGAGTATAGGGCAATACCGCCGCGCCCCCTGGTGGCTTGGAGGACGTGATAATGTGCTGAGACATTACAGGATATGAAAAAATCTAATCTGGTGTGGATTTTTGTGTTTACACACATTAATCAAATTCCGATCTGTATCAGGTATGAGTAAAAAATTTTTTTTTTGTGCCAGTGTAAACGCAGCCATATTTAAAAACCGAGTTTAATTTGAGTTTAGTGATTGTTTAGAAATAGAGGCAAAGTTGTTTAGAATTAGGAGGTCTAGCATATGATATCAATATTTTGTCCATTTGTCAACCGTCACATGATATGCAATCCTTAACCCACCCAAAAAACAAGATAGCACCCCTAGAGGTCTTTCAAAATTGGGTTCATGAACCATTGGGTTCATGAGTCTTATGATCAGTTTTTGTTAACCTTGTCTAATAGATGCTCAAATTTCATTGGCCGATGGCTGCCTTGATTTTCAAGACTGGCAAATGTCCTCTTAGACCAGGATGGTGACTTGGACACTGCACACCAATTTTCATGTTGAACAGAAAAGTGATTGCTTGTTTATAAAATAAAATAGCTCTTTATTGTCATTGTATGGAGGAAACAAAGAAATGCTGTTAAGCAGCTCTACAGAGTTGGCAATAAACATTAGACAGTGTAAACAATGGACAGCGTAGAAATTGTATGTAGCAGCAAACGTAAATGAATGACCATGAATAGCAAATAAATACGAACATAAGATGGTAATCTGAGTACCACTGAGTATGTGTGCTGTCCTCACTACTCACTGCAGGACTTCCTGCTCTCTTCTGTGCAGCTGGTGGACCACAGCATGCAGCAGTAGGTCAGAAGGCTCTCTATGGCTGACTGGTAGAAATTGGGCAGCAGGTGTTGAGGGAGGTGGGCATGTTTTAACTTCCTGAGGAAGTAAAGTTGGGCCTTCCCCACCTGGTGGCAGATGTATGCAGACCAGGTGAGGTCAGCTGAGATGTGCAGGCCAAGGAATTTAAAGCTCTCTACCCTCTCTACCTCCTGTGTATACACAGAGCGCTTGGTGCCTTTGGATTTTCTGAAGTCCATAATTATGTTCTTGTTTTAGTGACGTCTAAGTCCAGGTCACTATCAGAACCCCACTCTATGAAATGCTGAATCTCCTCCCTGTGGGCTTGTCTTGTTGTCTTTTTTGATAATTATTTACATTCAGAGAAACTTTTAGCACTGGTGTAGTTCCAATCAGTAGAAAAACCGAGGACTAGTTTGCAAAAAAATCAGAATGACAGAAAATGAAAATGGAGACATACGTTTTGTTCATCTTGAGCCAAGGATTCCAATGATGTAAGGCACTTGACACAAAACACGGTGAAGGAATTATGAGCACATTTTTTCAACATGTTTTTAATTGCTGTAGTGCCCCCATTTTTGGCAGCTGGGGTCATATTTTGCCAACCTCTCCCCAAATTGAGACCTACCATCTGGGCAAGTTTCAAGTTTTTAGACCTTACAGTTAGGTCTGCATGATCTATTTAAGAGTAATTGTAATAATAAGAAAAATCCTAACAATTACAATTTAAATTACTTTCAGCGTTTTGCGCTTGATCCGCTAATAATAAATATAACTGGTCGAGCCCATTTACTTGAATTCCATAGTCAAGCCCATTAAGAGCACAAAAGGGAAATATTTGTGTACATCAGTTAAAGAGAACAAGTAAATGATTTATAACTTTTAACCAATAGATGACGCTGGCACCATTTGTTTTGAGGCTGTCAGGATGTTGTTACAATGACCGCTACAAAGGTTCAAGTCAATACACAAACGTTTTGTAAAGATACAGCCTGATTTCCATTTTATATGTTCGCTGTGAAATTCATTGACACGATATAAGAGAACAATTCAAACAATCAACATGAATTCCATACATTTTTCTCATGAGTGTCTCTAGATGATACATAAGAAGGTTTTGTGCAAATCTGTAAAAATCTGAAAAATGCTGTGGGAGGAGTTCAGAAAGGTAGGTTTTTAATAAAATGATATTTTTTAATATAGATGAAATATAATTTTATAGGCAGACAGGAAATAACATTGACTTGGCATGTGACACAAAATCTAAAAAAGGAGTTGCCAGTATGTATGAAAATATGTTATTTTAGTTGTGTTATAAGAATTTTTATCATTGTTGTTGTATCTTTTGATCATGTCACCAGACTATGGACAAAGTTTCATAACAATATGCAATTGTGTTTGTTGAATTTTTGTCGCATTTTACGACAATTTAAAATTGAAATATTTGATGCTCAAAATGGACAATCATGAAACATCAGATATCATTTTACTCAGTATGCCTTAAGGAATCTAAAAAACAAAAACTCATGATGTCATGATTTAAGGACAAAATGCTAGGCAAAAGTGTCATAGCCATTTTTTTCTATCTCGGTACAAGTAGGTGGTGCTGTGATGAAACCTCAGGAAATGCCGGTGATCTCATATCCAATTTAACATGCTTATCGTAAAAGTGGTAGATGCGATATACAGTAAGAGGAATTAACACGAATACTGTAGATGCTATTTTATAAAATAAACATTTTTAACGCATAACATTTTGTTCTCTTGTATACCACCATTCCTGGTTTAAATACAGATTTAAAATTAGCAGGGGATCATGTGACACACTGAATCTAAACACACTGGTGTGATTGTGCGCGTTAAAGTCCGATAAAAGAGATAAAACCATCGTAAAAAAACTGGAATAGCAAGTTGACTATACACTAAGATATAGTCAAAATTTCGCCAAAAGACAAAATATTAATTGTAATAAGCAAGTTAAAGTCACGCTAAGCCATTTTTTGTGTTCTTAAACATAAATGTCTATAATTTCTAACCGAAATTACGTTTTTAACCAAATTGGATACATTTGTGTATGGACACATTGCACCACTTGGTGGTGCTATAATTGTACAAAACATGAAAGCATGAAATTGGCATGTAGAGAATCGTTGCTGTGAGTACTTCAGAAACAAAATGCAGTGTCTTTGTCAAAGTTTTTATCATAGTGACAAAACTGTGCATGTACCCTTAGGTCATGACTGTGATGACAGATTTCATGTTTTTATGTCGAGACACAAACTAATCCCAGAGATACAGCCTTACGTCCATTTGTGTGCGTTTCTCTTCAAATTCAAATTTTGAGAAATTCTAAACAAATGCTCTAAGAATGGTGCAAAAAAATTCAAAACGAGTCTGTCAGAATAATGTGACAATGATACCTACAAAGTCTAATACACAAAAGTTTTGTAAACATACAGCCTGAATTCCATTTTATATGCTTGCCGTCATATTTAATGACATGATATAAGACAACAGTTAAGTAATTAACACAAATTACATTTACATTTAGGCATTTAGCAGATGCTTTTATCCAAAGCGACTTACAAAAGAAAGAACAATAGAAACAGTAAATCAACGATCAGAAGGCAACAGTCTGGAAGCATCGTGCCAGTCTCCCTAGCCTAGCCTAGAGTCATTTACATAAAGTTTTGTCATGAATGTCTCTAGATTCTACATATCAAAATTCATGTAAATCAGGGAAATACTGTGATTGAAATACTTTCACTCACATTATAATCATTTTGGTAGTTTTGACCAATGGGTGACGCCATCCCCAAACTTTGCAGGTCACCTCAGACTATGGTGGTAATGAATGATACCGTGGAACATCGGATGTAGTTTGTTGGCATGCCTCAAGGAATCTAAAGAGAGAATTTAAATCAATCAACATGATTACATAAGCAACATTATTAATCAACATGATTACATAAGCAACAT
>JAZGTK010013556.1:0-14253 GCA_036877625.1 Ambastaia sidthimunki | reverse complement strand
GTATGAATTAAAACCCACCTGTAGGCAACAGAGGATGATGAACAGATAGTAGAATGCCAGGACACTGTTGTTAACAGCCATCAGACCAAATAACCAAACACTCGTACTCAACAATAACAAGAGGAAGGCACTGCGGATAGTAGAACTGAAAGAAAGAAGGAAGTGAGGAATTGATGCATTAAAATACAATAAAAATTCATTAATTCCATTTGACACTCATGCCACTGAAAGATGCATCTCTGGTTTCTACAAAAGATGTGACTAACATAAAAAGACTACAATGAAAATTACTTGTGTAACTTTATTCCGTTTATATATTTTATATATGAGAGTTTATATAGTCTAACCACTCACATCACGGGCAGCTTCTTTATTTCTTTCTGAGTTGGGTTACATGTCATACGCAGAACCATTAAAAACATTCCACCATTCATCTATAAAAGAGACAGAAAAAAATCATTCATTAATAATCTTTTCCTCCGGTGTGCTGTCCTGAATAATGAACTCAGGATCAATCAGCATATGGGTTTTACACAACATAAGGGAGTAAATAACCATCTAATACCCTGGACAGCCCTGCACACAATAACACACACACACACACACACACAGCATAATACCAGTATGACGATGCTAACTGGTCCCGCAAAGCTCCACATGAGCTTATCATACATGGAAATCCAGCAGAAATCTGGGTTGCCATATCCCTCTGGATCCAACCCCACTGCCAGGCCTGCAACACACACATCACAGATCATGCCTTGCAGATACATGCATTCATATGTATGTGTGTGTATGTGTGGTCATACCTGTAATAATGGCGGGAACTCCCCAGCCTATAGCATAGTAGAATCTCATGGCACCATAGTTGATGTTTCTGGCTTCTGTCTGCATGCGGTATATATGCAGAGCTTCCACAAACAGCCATGCGAAAGCCGACATAAAGAAATAATGGAGAAGGATCGCAACCACCGTGCACAGGAACTGTAAGAGTCAAAGAGCCAATCAGAGAACAAACCGACTGAAACTAAAGAAGGATTAGTAATAAAAACCTTTATTATTATAATTCATTAATAATGGAAGAAATTAATTAAACATCAATTCAAAATATGTCTTGTGAAATCTTACTTTTTTGTTTTGAAAAATTTGTCATTTTCCTTTCTTAAAAAATACTTGCACATTAAATAGACCAAATATTGTTTTGTCTTGATTTGAGCCACAGAACTGACATACCCTTAAGGTTTCTAATTCAAACCAAATAAAACGTGGTTGAGTACAGATTATAGGTACAGATTTCAGTCAACTATAAGGAAAATGTCTAATAAATTGTAGCCTTGTGGTTAGTGCATGTGCTCTGTGAACTCAATGAGCTGTGGTGATCATTTAGGTGTTGTGTGTTCGAAGCCAGCACACAACATTTTCCCCATCTTTTCTTTACATAATTTCTATATCATCACACTATGATGATGCACATAAAAATGTAAAAAGGCCAAAAATCTAAAAGAATGAATCAATAGACGAAAGCAAAACTGAATTATGAATGAATACATCTCTACCCCACACCCGCATCCCAGCACAGCAGTTGAAATTAATGAACTCAGCAGTAACAGGCTTTTAGTGTGAGTGGTTTGCACTCAAGAGAATAGTCGGTTTTAGATGGTGTTAACCTGCTTTAGGAGACAGAGATATGTGCGTATCTGTCAGAGAAAGAGAGAGGCTGTGTTGTAACTAAGCCTGAGTCCCAGTTCACACTAAGGTTTAGGTGATTTCATGACCATATTGTGTTAACGACTGTAATGTCAGTTTCTGAATGACATAAGTCATATTCAAGCTGCCTGGTACTTTATCCTAAGAGTAAGTCTGGCTTCTACTGAGCTATTCATAATCTTCAGGACCTGCTGTTACACTTGACATTTAAAGCTGTGAATATACAGTGCAAAACACAGAAAATCTGGGATTCTTGTCCGTTTATACCTGAAAATATACAAAATGTTATAGGACATTTTTAATAAATAGAAGTTAAAAAATTAATATGTAAGATTCTGTTCAATTTCGTAAATAAAATGTAACTAAATTTGTGACATTAGCAGAGTTAACATTATTGTATAATTGGTCAGATTTGCGGTTTGAAGATCAGATTTGTATACTAGTGAATGCTGTCATTAAAGCATAAGGTAACATTTCAAATACTTCAAATTCTGGTTTTTAATTACTAATTCAAATTAACTGAAACTGTTAATATGCTGCTAATATAATTTGTAATGGCATATTGTTCATTTATATAATGCAAAAATAACAAAAACATTTTATTCACTATCGGCTTCTAATTTTATTCTTGTGTTAAATGTAGATTGTGTCATTGCTGTGGTTTCTTTGTTTCCATCACTAACCTGCATTTAGACAAACACACAAACACTCACACACACACACTGACCTGTTGTTCAGTCTGGTTGATGCCCAGCAGGTATGTGAGGTGTGACAGGAGAGTTGCAGCGGCCATGTTGGAATGAATACTGCGTGTGTTTGATTTCAGTCCTCTCAGACACGATAAAACCACCACCGTTAGCAACAACGCAGCCATGGAAACTGAGAGCGAGGAGTACGTTACTATGGCGAGGGTCTCCAGGTCACCCTCCAACTGCTGCTCGGCAAACAAAGAGGAAATGCTTTAAGAATCGATAGCTCTGCTTGTGACTAACTAAATAACACATTCAATTACTAACTACTAACTAACTAACTAACTAACTGTTATATGTAAAAAAGGTTTTCAGTGAACAATAGCTGACATTCCACATGTGTACAGAATATTTTTGTGTGTGGTACAGTATGTCAATGTGTGTGCGTATGTGTAAGTGTACTTTACCTCTCTTTGTGAACTATCCATAAGGACTCCAAACGTTCCCAGTCTGTGACACTGACAACGCACATGTGATGTGTTTCTGTAGACCACACTGCAGTCTCTCACAGTCCAACAGCCTCCTGCTGATACACTACACACACAGACACATTCAGTAAGTGACAGTCTGTTCTGTACCGCAACATTCTCAACATTCAAGCTTCTTGACTGCTTTTGCTTTAGGATGTAGATTTTACATTGGAATGCTATTAAAAGACGACTCAACACATTAACAAAAGTCCAGAAGTTAACAAAACATCAGTAGCATTTAATTTAACAGGCCTGTTTTAAACGTACAGACTTTTTAACTGTGTAATCACGAACATATTTTAAGTACATGTAGGTACCAGCATTTTGTTGGGCAAAAAAACTGTAAGTGCACGTACAATAAATGTGCAACCAAAAATGTCCTTGCAATCAAAGACTATAAACTAGGTGTCTAATCATATGTCCAACAATATGCAAAATGATTAAAAAAGAAAGCAATTGTGTGCATGCTAAATGACATCAGGCCCTACAGGTCATTTCGAACCCCTGAACAGACTTACGGGCTGCTGTGGTTCCACTGTACACACAGCGGTTTACTGCGATTGCTGGTCTCCAGCAGCTGAAACTCCAGCAGGATAGGAGAGTCCAAAAAACCCTCCACAAACGTCTGATTGTTATATACAGACACACTTACTACAGGGGAGTTCAACACAGGGTGTCTGGGTAACCTGCAGGAAAGACATGCACACACAGAGGATCACATTCATGCATGTTCATGTATAAGCATGTTATCATACACCACGCATGTTATCTGTTCAGTATGCTTATCTTTATCTTGGATGTGCACATATACCCCCCTACCTGACACCGCGGCGGTCTGTGTGGTATTTTGGGGGGAGTGCAGCCCCCAGGCTTCGATAGATAAAGAGGATGACAATGGTGACAGGAGCCTCCTGCAGTGCCAAAGAACGTCTTGCTGCTGTTGCTTCTACCGTCTGATTGGCCAGAAGGTTCACAGGGCTGGATGGAGATGGAGCTGAAACTAAAGGTTTGAGTCTTAGGCAGTAGCAGGGAACCAACACTTGGTGTTTGCTAGTTAGTTGCAGGTGGTATTAGGGGGAGGGACATTCTCATTCTAGAGAGCATCTGATTGGTCAAAAATCTGTGTAGTGCAGGATGAGTCATCAATAAGTTTAGTCCTTTTTCACAGAAAGGCTATAAATTATAAAAGTATATCTTTTAAATATGCATTTGATTAAATGTTGGGAGTATACTAGCATATAGATGCTCCCAGAGCTACCACACACTGCACTTGTAATATTTTAAGGTTTTTATGCTTGTTTGATTATTTAACTTACAGAGGTTGCGCTGTGGCACTAGTGCAGTAGGGGGCAGCACAACATGTGTGTGGGCATCCCAGACAGCTTGACTTCGGAACAGAGTGCTGTGATACCGTGGAAACCGTCGCCGCACATGTGTATGGTTGTCAACGCGATCCAGAGTCATGACTGCAACCAACAAACACACACACACAAAGTGAACTACAGCGTTTCTGCTTTTTATAGTACTGTTTCTCTGCTTACGAAACTGCAGGTGTTGGTCTCATGTGCGTATACACATTCATCTTACTCATCTTTATTGCATGCTCAGGTATTTCTGACTTCACTAACTGAGTAACTGAAGGAATAGGTGGTCTTTAACAGGACAATGTTGCCATGGCAACAATCTGTGAGCTGATTTTGACACTTCTCTTTTTCTCTATTTAATCAATACATGTGTGTACATGTTCATAGTGCATGCAGAATATTAAACAAACAGATCAATCCCATTCAAAGTGCAAGAAATCAGATAATCTTTCATAGCATCACTGGTGTGTAGCAGCCCTTTAAAAACATGACTTTTAACCTATACGTCATGGTTACTCCCTTAACATTTATAGCATGCTATTAGGAGCTTGATAACAAAGCAAGGGAGACAAAAGAGAATGTCTAACTCTGAAACTTCATCCACTGGTGTCGCTGCAAATTGTACATTTGAAAATCACTGGCTTCTTCATTGATACAGTGTTTTGCAAGTGTGGTCAAATGATGACAGACAGGTGTTTACAGTGCCATAACTTGTGTAATCATGCTGGTTAAGTAAAAATTAACTTCATAAAAAGAGAAAGTGTTTTTCTGTGTATCAATGCTGACCAATATTTGGAGCAACGAGTGCCACTGGGTTGAGGTAGGTCTGTTTCATGTTCTGGGCAAGTGTGCGGGCGTACTGTTCCAACAGATCGGCCAATCCCGCTGCTCCGCTCTGACCTGAACTTTGACCCCTCCACAATGCAGCACTCCCCGGACCCAACAAAACACTACAGCCTCTTAACACATTCTGAAAGAGAGAGGTAAAAAAAAGAGGAATGAGAGAAAGAGATGAATGAGAAGTTAATAAGGAAATACTATCAAGATCAGTCAAATTAAAATCATAAATATACTGGCATTCATCAGCTCCCTAAGATAATTCATACCTCATTGAAATGTGCATCCTGAGTGGCTGTCAGACCAAAGCCTGATTGGAGGCCCTCAAAGGTCAGGAGGCGGGACAACAGCCGCTCTGCTATCTGAAGGTCATTTCCATAGAGACGGGTTGTTGCCTCTGTGACATCACGAAGCTGATGGGCCAGTTTTTTCTCAATGATGGTGCTGAGTTCTGTCTCATTTCTTTCCAAAGCCTCCAGCTACACACACACACAGAACCAAGAGTTATGTAATGGACATAAGCATGTCTGCTAAGTGCAAAAGTTACGAATAAATGATTGTTTAAAATACGGCTGTGCTCATAATAATACCTCATGAGCCATCTGCAAGATGTTTATCATAATTAATAAATAAAATAAGAGGGATTAAGTGCATTATTCTATACTGACCTTATTAAGCAATTTAAAAATGTTTATATTAATAGATGTTTATATATATTTCACAAGGCAAATTACAAGGGCATGTCAAACTTAAAAATAATAATTTATGTTTGTTTTTTGTGGCATGTAGAATAAATACTCTATATTTATTATGCATCTATTTTTGCATTTATTATCTTCCTTAGTGTAATAGCACATTTAAAAAGATCAGTTTTAGCCATTTCTTCTTTTTAATATTGTAAAGCTACACAACATACAGATTCTAAAAACGCAATGACTTTAATTACGAGTGTGAAAGTTGGTACTAATTCCAGGGACCCTGAATTTCTAGGCTGGGTGTGTGAGAATGTGTGTGTGGCATCTTACAGCTGTGTTCAGGTCCACAAAAGGAGGAGAGGTGCAGTTATACAGATCAGGGTCCAGCCAACCTCTCTCTCCATCACAGTGACGAATTGCAGTTCCTACAGGAGAGATGGAGGCATCCGTGCTTAAAAATAGTTTCAAACCCATAGAATCAAAGACACATTCAAAAAATAAAAAGATACACACTCACCTACTGATCCTTTAGGACATGGAACAGCTGCAGGCAGGTTGAACTTTGTTCTGGGCCACCAGATTCCTGATGTTATGGATTTAGGACATCCATCATAGATCACTGAAAAAAAAGAAAGAAAACATAAAAAAAGAATCAACAAGGGATGGATATATGAATGAATGGATGCTCACCTTCACAGCCTGTTTGTGTGACTTCAGCAAATGGGTTGTCACACATGTTGCACTGTTGTCCAATCACACCGGGTCTGCACTGGCATTGGCCGCTTTCTGGGTCACATGACCTTGAGAAGGAGCCCACCGGGTAGCAGTCACAAGGCAGACACACATCACTGCCCCGCCGTCGGTAATGAAACTCCTGACACATACAAACACATATAAACAATTACACACAAACAAACAAAAAGGAACCAACAATGCATGCACATGCAATTTCCCATAAAAAGACATTATGCACATAAAACACATACAAAACAAGATGGCTATTATTAACAAATTCAAAAAGCAGCTGTGATCAGGTATTTCCACAATGATAAATAAAAACACTGGATATTTTAAAAGCCTGATGTTTGTGTTTTCCACTGGGAGGAAGGTAATATACAGTGGAAATAATGAACAGATCTGATGCGGTAAAGCGTGGGGTGAACAATACTTTACTGTACAACAGCTCCCCAGAGTGAGGAACACCATCTTTAATCTCCCTTAATTACACTTAAACATGCACCCACAAACAAACCAATTACTGCCTCCCCGACCAGCTATACTTCCAAGCACAATCTATAACTGAACGTTTGGGAATTTAAAGATGGAGTCAGGTCTGCGGCCTGGCATGTGCTTCAAAAAATTAATCACACATTAAGAGGGTATTTCTGGCCTTATGGTTAGAGTGGCAGACTTGTTTTCCAAAGGTCATAGGTTCGATTCTCAATGCCAGCAGGAAACAACTGAGCTGCCTTTGAGATACAGTGAATGGCTACACACGTCACTTCTCACAATGGTGCTCATGCTGCCAATGCAAGTTTGAATCTGGACTGCAACATGCCCGATTTCTTCCCTTCTTTTCTTTCCAGTATTTGCTGTTTTCTCTAGATTGTTCTATAAATATTTTAGACATGGCAGAAATATTCTCATTAATGTAAATGTACGTTTTAAATTTTTAATTCATCACAATCTGGTCCTGAGGTGATCTGAATGTCTAGCAAATGCCTTCACTCTCTAGAAAATCCAGATCGACAGGAATGTCACGTTTTCTCAGGACACATTTCAAGAGCCTCAGACATCTGCTGGGTGTTTTTCCATTAGTGTTTTTACTGCTTATTCAGTTGCTAAAACACTATGGCAGAATTCCCAGTCCCATGTTAAGAAGTTTGCTCTAAACATCTGAGCTAGTAGGTTTAAATACAGATCAGTACTTCCAGATTACAGATTAAGGTCAAAAATCTGGATTAAAGGTCTTTGGGTTAAAAGGATGATTCTATTAGTGGCGTGTGTGCGCGGGATGTGCTTGTTAAACACTGCTGCGTCTGTACACCCAGGGTACGTCAGGAAAATTTAAGGTTTATGTTTTATTATCTGTGATATACTGATTGTGTTTAGGCAGACAGAGCATCAAAAAAATTGAGAAGTGCTCAGCTTTATGCAAATGAGAGGCAAAAACAACTGTGCGGCAGCCAATCATTATGAGATGAAGGCAGTGATGTCATAAGTGTTCAACATCTGGAAACATTGCATTTCACAGATTCAATGTTAATGTTCATTGTAATATATTACAGTAATATATTACATTTGGATTCCAATACAATTTGCACATTTTTCATTTTAAATGGGTTAACAAAAGTATATTAAATTGACACTTTGGCCAAAGTACATGAACATTTATCCAGTAGTGGAATATGTTGATTTTATTGGCCACATATTGAAAGAAATCATAAATCATACCAAAGAAAACCACATTGCTGTACATTTTACTGCCCCCTCCTCCACTCCACTTTAAGTATCTCTATGCATTGTATGCGTTACATAGATTTCCTCCACATCAGTGGACCTTATTGTTTACAAAGCCTAAGGCAATGGCAAGACTTTTCAGAGCATCTATTTCAGTGATATCTCTGTGGTACTCAAAATAATCACTTACAGCACCTTTAACATGAGACAACAGTATGTAGTCTCACTAAATATACAACATTATATAGGAGGTTATTAGAGCTCCTCATCACAGGGCCTGGGGTCCCATTCCCGGTGTGCATGTACCTTGCAGCGACAGAGTCCAGTGGTCTTATTGCAGTCGGTGTCAAAACCTTTACTGGCATCACAGTGGCAGGGTCCACATGTTGGGCTCCCCCACCAACCACGAGGGCATTGCTGCTCTACCCTATAAAACAAACACAATCAGATTTGATCAAATACCTCTGTAGGACAGATCTGACAGGGAATGACAGAAAAGGAGAGAGGCGATAAACAGATAAAAGGAGGCAGGCGATATTGCCACTGTTGTGATGGATTTGGACAAGCGTGTATGTGTGTTTGAGGTAAGGGTTGAATTAGGTCAAGTGAATCAGACAAACTGAAGCCTGCATTTACTCATAGAATATCTCATCACACACGCGTTTCCTCATGAGGACCAAAAACGTCTCTACAATGTCATAATTTACTGTTATTACTATACTTGTACTAAATACCACAAACACACAGATTATACTGGTACATATGTTTGTCTATTTATTAGAGCTTATACAGCAGAGGAGAATGAGAGCTCTATCTGGGGCAACAGGGGGCAGACTTTCAGTGAGCTTATATAATTGTGCATATTGTTTGTAATTATGCGTGTAGTGTGTACCTGTGTTGGCAGTATTGTCCATAGTGACTGTCATCACAGTCACAGATGTATCCGTGAGATGAGCTGGGCTTCCTGTGGCACTTGGCTTGATTCTCACACGGGTTCAGCTGACATGCATCCATACAGCTCTTACCATAGAATCCTTTAACACAGAAACACTATTACAGCACAGACCTCACGTTTCAATGCCACGGTTAAAGTGGGGAGTTTCCCAGTTCCCAGACAAAGGACCTTCAAATACAATCTATACAAAACATGTGGCACACTGTGTTTTATAATTGACTTTCTCCTGCTTGAAAGCCTTTAAGAGCCATTTAAAATTAAAATTGTACATTTTATTTTAGATTTTAATTTTAAAAAAGGGCATGATATGCACCCCCCATTATATCATAATACATCCATAATTGCCATAATTAGTCCAGGAAAAAAACACACGCGCACACACACACACACACACACACCAAATCATACAGTCTACCCTCACACACCTCACATTCACATCATATCTGAAGTAAAGACCCTGAATGGAAAATATCAAAGTAACACAAAACAGGAGCACAGCCTTGAACTCTCCATCACTAGAGCCATAGAAAAGCCTCCAACTGCATGACAACTGATCAAAAGATACAATAAACCCATTTATCTCTCAGTCTCTCACTTTCTCCCTCAGCAGAAAGATGTTGAAACCAAACAGCGTGAGCAAACCTTGACTTCACTATGTTGATGAATGGAGAAACTATCACTAAATGGAATGCGGTAATAAATCTTTCAATACTGATGAAACATTTAACAGAATCAGAGTTAAACTCTAAAAAACAAAAAACTACATTCATCCAAAGTCACACTACACTAATCCAACGTCCCACTCATACACACATACAACCAGCACTATGTGGTACAGAGAGCTTTATTAGAAACGTTAAATTATGTATGTGAATCCAACAAACAACAGAGCAAGACAGAGAGAGAAAAAGATATTTCTGTTCTAAAATTCATAATGGGTGCATGCATTTGTGTGTGTGTGTGTGTGTGTGTGAGGTTGTACGGTGTGTATGTGTGTGTGTGAGGTTGTACGGTGTGTGTGTGTGTGTGTGTGTGAGGTTGTACTGTGTGGGTTTATTCTACCAGGAGGAGGTCTAAGAGATTAATTCAGAGTTTATTAGGGGAGTCTTTGATATCTCTTACTGCACAGCACTATTAATAACAGTGAGGCTGATGCAACTCCAGCAGCATAATAATGAAGTCAATGTGTCTGTGAGGATCTTCATTTAAGTGTGAGAGGGGCTGATACAAGATGATGGGAGATCTTGTTAAGGACCAAGCACAGAAACTTGATCTAAGCACACAGAATAAACAAACTATCTAAAAATAAACTCTCTGCTTTCTGAGTTGATCAAACCTGGTGTTTTCAAGAAGCAAAAAAATCAGTGTTTTTCCATTTTTACAGTTAAAAAAAATTGATCAGCAACTGTTTGTCCTTTTAAAATATTTAATATTCTGCATTATTTTTACATCGCTAATCAAACATTTTTGTGACATTTACCCTGTAAATGACCCTGCTTCCATTGAATCACACAAGATGCTTTTAGAAACGTTTATAAATTACACAGCGTAACATGAATTACCAAATTTTGGATCTAAACAAAATATACATCCTACCAGGTTCACAAACACAGGTGTGTCGATCCCATTCATCAGTGCAATGGCTGTGGGCGGGGCAAGGGGAGGAAGTACATGGGTTGTCAACATTACAGCCAATCTCCACCTTGATTGCTTTGGAAGGGCGGGGCAAGGCAGGGGAATCCGGACGTACCCCCAGACGCACTCCCTAAGGACACATGCCAAAAACACACACATAAAAAACCAAAACAACCATTTAAACACACACATAATCCAGACTGAACATACCAACATGCATTGATTCTAACATTAGCTAAATACATTGAAAAACAAATTAATATTAATAATTTTCAACAAAAAATAATTATAATAATTCACATTTGTCGCTCAGGAATTTGCTGTGACTGTACCAAGAATTGTATTACCTCAGTTCTCTAAGTTCCCATTAATTATTTAGCAAACTAATGACTCCATTAGGAATTGAAAGCTACCAATAATTCATACCTTTAAATTGCAGTACAGTGATTAAAGCAAATTGCTGAAGGTGAGATTCTAACAGGTTATTAACTAACACACCTGAATACAGCCACGTATTCCGTTCTGAACCTCTCCTGAGCCAAAAACTCCACCTACATGCAGGTGCTTCACCTTTACACCATTAATCTCATTCCCAACAATTACTGTTCCCTGTGACAGAGAGAGATTCATGAAGACAGGCAAAAGAGAGAGAGAGAGATTAAAGGAGTCCATTTAAAATTAATTTTGTGTGTAGGTCAGTGTTTGTGATCTGATGGTTGTGTCTTAATGTCTGAATCTTGATATTCTTGTTACATGTCTGTGTTTGTTTGTAAACAGAGAACAATGTTTACAGCACAGTTAATATTATTACACCAGTGATCCGTGTACAAGTTTAATCCACAAAAGATTAGATGATGAAATTCTAGAATTCCAGATGATGGATTACAATCAGGATTATAGCAGTGGGTCAGTAGATTGAATGAGGGTTAGTGAACCCCTTTTGTATGTTTGTGTGTGCATGCGTGCGTGTATGTGTGTGTGTGTGTATATGTGACCCGTTAAACCATCAGAACGAGGACAATATAAGTAAAGTGAGGGCATCTTGGCCGGTCCTCACTTTCTAACACCCCTTTAAAGAACTGTTTGAGGGTTAAGACTTGGTTTATGGTTAAGGTTAGGTAAGGGTTGGGGTTAGTTGGAATAGTTATGGTTAAGGTAAGGGGCTAGTGGTTGTATTGTGTTAATAAATGTCTTGACAAAGATAGCTATACAAATGTGTGTGTGTGAGTGTTTACCTGATATAGTCCAAAGTCCAGTCTGACTGTAGCAACATATCGAGTCTCTCTCCCACTCCTGACATCACGGAGCTCCAGCTGTAGGTCATGCCAGCGTCCATCACATACTTGAACCTGATCCAGCCTCAACCTGACCGGCCGAGTTGATCCCCGAGCCACAGAAAACACCAGCTGCCCTGACACCACCTGAAATCAAACCCATGCACAATACAGTCTCTCTGGTTTCATTTTATTACTAATAACATTTAAAAACATCAGACATGTATCGGTATGTGTGTGTACCTGAAAGATTAAGTTGGTGTATTGTCCAGCTTGAGCCTGCAGAAGAATTCCTTCCTTTGATCGAGTGCGAAACACAAGGCCCATGTACCAGGGTGTGCTGATGGTGACGTCATTCTTTAGGTCCCACCACAGCGCGCTGTTACCAAGGAAACGATGGGGGTGGGACATCACTGTGAAGAAATCATTGCAGCAATATTATCTTCAACACTGAATAATAATTCCAGTTGAAACTGTCTTGTTGCTGTAAGGTTTGTGTAGCAGACAGAAATGGTGGTATATATGTGTGTGCTTGTTTTTGTATGTACATGTGCAGGGTCCAAAATTTATTTTACCAATGGAAGGTAAAATGAGAAAAGCACTATAAATATTTCTGACTGTCCATGAAACTGTATTTAGCATAATTTTAATATTTTTTTAAAATTATTTATATTACAATTTTTTCCTATGACTAGAATATGTGGCTGTTTCATCTTGCATATTGGTGCAAGACGAGCCTGTCGCTGTCTAGTGAAAAGACTGTATCTGTCACTATAAATTTAGTTGACTGTATGTAAAATAGGTCAAAACTATTATTAGTTTTAATCATTAATCATTTTTCTTCTTATTTACACCATATAATGTTACAGTTCTAAATACAGTTACCAGCTAACTGGACACTTTTAATTCATTTTAATTGCCCTGCCAAACCAATTTTCACTTGCATTTGGTGCTTGTTAATTATATAAATTCTGCCTGAGATGTGTTAATTTGGGACCCTGTGTGTCTGTATGTCTATGTGGGTCTCACCTTGGCTGCAGTCTTTCCCTCCAAACCCAACTGGGCAGTCACAGGAGAAAGTCTCCCAGCTCACCCTGCACGTGCCTCCGTTTTGACATGGGTTCGATTTACAGAAAGGCAGCTTGGCACTGCAGCCTAATGAAGACACAGAGCATTAGATCTTAACTGGCTCCAGCAGCCAATCACAGACATCACAATCCTTAGCCAATGACAGGCCAAGAACATTACATCATTATAGCTGCAAACATTTATGCTTAACAATGGGACACAACCAATGGGGCAACAAAACAAACTACATTTAAGGTAAATTCCTGCACTGTTCTGATTAAGAAAATGTATCTTAATTTAGGCATGTTTAGATATTTTAACAGGAAAACAATGTTTTTTTTTGCGTTAACCACAAATACACCCAAAGACAAAAAACACAAGGACATAACTGTTATCACACGCACCTGGTAAAGTTCCATTATTAGCAATGAACCCTGCCATGTCCACAGGCCTGTTATCAATGTGTAGGTCTTTCATGCAGCCAATAAATTCTCTTGTACTAAATGGAAAATTCTCTGGAAGATTAGGAACGCCACCCAGAAACAGCGGGCCGGTCAGATCCAAAGACCTGTAGGGGCAAAAACAAAGATGGAGAGAATGAAAGAGATATTAACCATCTAAACCAATGCTGTGTGTACGTGTGTGTGTGTGTGTGCTCACTTCTTGCTGCTGGTCTGTCTGCCTTGAGCGACACAGCTGTAGTTGCCAAGCTGAACTCCAAACCTCAGAGAAACGGCTGTATCACAGTCATCTACACTCAAGACTGCAACCTTCTCATCAGACGGCCCCTGAACCTCACCACTGACACTGCGCTTTGGCTGTGTACACACACACATTGAGATCAGTTTGATTAGTATTCACACTGACACCTTTACAAATATGTGCTCATACGCGACATGGCCAGAGGTATGTGGACACACTAATTAACAGGTTTGATCTGGCCCCTTAATTCCAGTGAAAGCAAATCTTACTTTTACAGCATACAATGACATTCAGTGTGTACTTTCAGTTTTGTGTCACATTTTGGATAGCACTCCTA
>JAZGTK010013555.1:0-14253 GCA_036877625.1 Ambastaia sidthimunki | reverse complement strand
AGAAAAAACAAGAAAATATTTTAATGACTCAAAAACTTGGCAGAATTAAAATTAATGGAATTTATTGTAATTATTCAAAAAATGTTTCTGGATTAAGATAATTTGCCTACATAAAAGGGAAAATATTGTAAAGACAATATTTATTGTAAGTTACTATAAAGAAAAATGCCTTTCAATTTATTGTTTGCTTTATTCCCATATCACCTAACATAAGGACACTTTGCTGCATTTGGTAATCTGATAAAGCCATCATAACAGATCATAACAGATCATAACAGATGTTATGCAAACAGTGGATTCTGTCTTCATATACTGTCTGGAGAGAAACATATTGGACACAACCATTGTCTTGAAGCAGCTTTACAGAAAAAAAAACTATATGAAAGCCAAAGGCAACTTTAAGAAAAAAATGTGAAAAAACTCTCTAGATGGTTAAGATTGATGGAATAATAGAAAGATAAAGTATTTGGATGATTTGGATTTGGCCCATAAATATGTGAAATTATTACCATGACAAAGGCTGAATAAAACTGTCAATTCATTTAGCTTTAACTGACAGATACATTTGTAAATAAAATATAAAAATATAATATATGGAATATATGGATTATTTTGCTATTAACAATGTGGTTAGTTGATTAACAGCAGTTACTTTCATTAGCATTGTTTCCTCTGCTGTCTGTGATTGGATCTTAAGTTACTGACTGACACCACAACTGCATTCATGCAAACCTGCGTTCTGTGTAACAGCTACACAAACGCTGCTCATGTAACCTTTTGATGATGTTATTAGGAGAAAAAGACTGGTGAAAGCTTTAAAGATATATACAGAAATGTGTTTAGGGCCAATTTATTCTCCAACAGGAAATAAGCTCAAGCAAAATGAGGATAGTTTAAGAAGAAGACATCATTCTGGAATTGCCCAGCTAGAGCACAATTCATTTGCTGAAATTGCTCTCTACTAAAGCGTCATCTCAGGGAAAATTGTTTGGAAGTTAAAAACCTGGAAGTGTAACAGGAAAGAATGCTACAAAATTCT
This sequence comes from Ambastaia sidthimunki, assembly GCA_036877625.1. NCBI lineage: Eukaryota > Metazoa > Chordata > Actinopteri > Cypriniformes > Botiidae > Ambastaia > Ambastaia sidthimunki. The sequence continues at coordinate 13,214 of JAZGTK010013555.1, read as the reverse complement.
AGCGGGAGCTTTTCCGAAAGCAATAAACATAAGTCACCACATGGATCATGTTTAAATGCAGGATTTTTGCCAATCCAAACAACTTAACACTTGCAGATAACAAATGTGATGGCAAAACTTGCAAAATTTTCTGAAAAGAAAATAACAGAAGAAGCAGCGTTTTAAAATTCTATCAAAATTCTTCAAAATTGTGTGAAAATATTGAGCCTCTTTCTTCCTTTAAGCCTCTTTCTATGAATGAGTACACAGCACAGGTGAGTTCTGAATCCAGCTGTGAGATGTGATGTTTTTGGTCTGGATTATGTTTAGGAGTATCTGTCTAGAGAGGAGTGTGATGTGTGATCTATGACAATCCTGCGAGATAAAGGGTGTAATCCATCATGGCGGTGCACTGAATGCAACTTGAACAGACCAATCTACATTTAAAACTACAATAACAAGTCATGTTGCTTTAATACCTGAATCAAACCCACTATTTAAACCTTGGAAAAGAATTCGACTACTGCTGCAAACTGACCAGCAGACCAGGACAGGTGGAAAATATTGATTCCAATCATGAAATAGTTCCAGCAAAATGAAAGGAAAGTGGTCCTCACGGCTTTACAGAAATTACACTATATCCTGGTTGTAATCAATTATTAAAAGGATAAAAGCAAAAAAATAGCCAATGAATGCAATTCATGAAAAGCAATAAACATCTGTGTGACACATTCAAGATATGTTACCTGGATATCCATTTGTGGATACACGAGTGTAAGGAGCTGTGTATAGATCCAGCAGAGAAGATTCTTCTCCTACGCCAATGTACTGTAATTGAAACATACACTGAACAGTTCTGAACTCTTCCTGCAGTTTAAATGATGCTGATGTTGTTTTAAAGACTTGTTCTGCTGTGGTGTATCAGAGCCTGTAAAGTCGTGGATGCCCAAAGAAATTAACAATATATGACTTCAATATGTGACTTCTATTCCAGAACAACTTTACAACATGGCCTGTACGCCAGAGTCTCCAGCACTGCCAGTCATAGAGGTGGTTCCCTTTCTTCAGTGCTTCCTAATGGTAGTAGCCATTTTGCCTGTTGGGGCTGCACACTGCTGTCCTGCTCACAGAGCATGTTCCAGTCCAGGAGTCCGTTCCTGAATCCACTCAGTCCAAAGATCCGCTCCTCAGCATTGTCCTGTGTCGCTGTTGGTCCTGACACAACCATGGAGGTTGCCTATGTACTTCCTGTTAGCCCTGATGCAACCACAGAGGTTGTCCCTGAGTTTCCTGTCTGTCTTGCTGCGATCACAGGGATCATCTCCTGTCTGCCCAGATGCAACCATGGAGGTTGTTCCTGAGCTTTGTTTCCTTCCACAGACTAGATGGTTATCCCTGAGCCCCCATGTTCCCTGCCATGGACACTGTTGTGATCCCTGTCTTTGCCAAGATGGCCGTCCTAGATTTATCTGTGCCCTTGTCCTGAGCTCCATTCTGGACTCCATAACTCTTGGCTCTGCCAAGGTGCTTTCCGGCTCCACTGTGGTGCCCTTCCGCACTGTCCTGGTGTCCTCCTGCAATGCAAGTTCCACCCTGGTGCCCTCCTGTACATTGCCTGTTGTATGGATTATGACCTTGGATTATGTTAAATAAAGTCTGCATTTAAATTCTCAAAGTTGTGTTATTACAAGCAGTATATTCTGCTTCAAGAGTTCCCTACTACTCTTCTGTTTATTTAGAGAAGCTTCAGCTGCTGCAGTAAGACAGAATCATAACATTTATGTTTTTATCACTGATAAAACTGAATTTCTATTACAGGTGGAATTGCACAGAACAGTTGAAATGTGTACACTACTCAAAATCCTTATTTACCATGACTCCTGTACAGCCACCTAATGATGATTAAAACAACTCACTGCTTGGTGGCAAATTCATTGAAAGATCATGAGCTCACACCACACACTCACCTATATGAAAGTCCAGATTTTATCTGCCAAACTGTGCTGAACCATTTTTCCCAACATTTACATCAGGCCTTTTATTGCAAATAAATCAGTTGGATTTTCAGTGGATTATTAGACTGAATAGAACATGCTGTTGTGTGAAATACATATTACTTGGCAAAAAAAGGAAACAATTATCTCAAAACAAGAGGAAGTTTTAAAGTCAGTGTCACTTTAAAGTGCTTTGTGCTTTAATCTTAATTTCCAGCCCTCAGCGGAAGAAGAGATTCTTTAGAAGTTTTTTACCATCTGAACAATTTGTGGCCATGAGGAAAATGTTTTTATCTGCTGGAGCTCAGCATTGTCTCTGATGTAAAATATCATCAGGCTCCCAAAACACCACTAACAGCACAAATGTGTCACCCAGCAACAAGGTCACAATCAGCTGTCAAAAGCTGTTAATTTAGCCTCAATTACATAACAGTTTGTGTAAATGTGAACCCACAGAAGTGCAATGAATATCATTCATGTTTAATAATTGTTTTTGTTTGTGCTACCGGCATGAATGAAACTTCATTATAGGCCAGTATAAAACCATCCATAACACCCCCAGTAACCACACTGCAAGATCTTACAAACTCTCAGAACACTTAACAACTGCAACAGCAATACTGACAACCAAGCAACACACTAGCAACACCAAACTTTGGTAACTGTGAATGTATAATTTCAGAAAAAAATATATATGGTATAGTAGAGATAGAACTGGCAATATGGCTAGACAAACAGAATCAGAAAATGTTGCAAGCTGAAATGAAATTCAGTTTGCCTGCATGAGAACCACAGCTCAATGCTCAAACTATTAGGCCATGACTCTGGCATTGTTATGCTGTTCATTATTAATGAGGGATTTCTGAGAAACAATAACAGACCTTCCACTTTGACCTGGTTCCTTGAGCATGAGGGACATGGAAGTATGGTGAACTCCTCAGCCTGGTGCATGGAGTAGTCTGTGCTGGCCACCACGATCCTGTCACCAGACTTCCAACCGTGAGGTTCATCCACCAGCTCCAGAATACTGCAGTTAGACAAGGTGTTTATGGTGATAGAGGCCTGTGGTCGCACTGTAGATGGACACAAACAAAGTGTGCACATATTTAGCATGCATGATCTGTAACTAAGGAGCCCTATATAAATTGCATTGTGTTAGTCAAATCTCACCTGAGATTCATTAAGAGGGGAAGGTGAAATTAATTTGATGTAAAAAAAATTCCCCAATCCCAGTTTACGTCTCTTGGTTACGTATGTAACCTTGGTTCCCTGAGAAATGCTGTGGGGATTGTGTATAATCAGTGTCTGAATCTCATGTCTAATCATGCCAGTATAATGGACCCACAGCAAGGCTTGATGCTCATCAGGTGCTCCTCTGACTGTATTACAGCACCTGTAGAGGGTGTCATGAACTTTACTGTCTGAAGGAGACATAAACAGGCACCCCTCAGGCAATAAAACTCAGTGTCTCGTTCCTTTTCTTAGGAGACCAAACTTACACATAAAGCCGAAATGTGTTCCCTTTTAGCAGAACATGACACTGCGTCTGGTTAAACGCTATAGTGAATGTAATACCATTAATTAACAATAATGGCTCATAAGTTGCTTTTGAGAGAGTCAGCTTAACATAAGCGATAGCCGTGCTGGCCTGTCACCAGAGGAGCATGGGACACTCTGTAGTGAGAGTGCCAGACACACTCACCCTGAGGACTGACATTCGAGGGGAAATTGTGGATAGATGCCTTCAGCCTCTCGAGCGTCATCCTTGGATAAAGCTCCAGGTAGAGGCGAGGACCTTCCTCAGAGAAGGTGCTACTTAACACACAGTACAACAATTGCCTAAATGCAGAGTTCTGGTAAAAATATTTACACTATATACACAAGGTGCTGTTCAACGTGGGATTCAAACACACGTCTCCCAGACTAGTGTCAGCACAGCATCCAAACGTATCACTGGGCCAGCTGCATTACGGCTGGGTTGAGCTCTAGGGAAAGTGGTACTACCACAACCATATCCTGCTCAAGGAAGGGCAAAGGACTTGCCATAGCAATAAGAGTGTTACTCCACACACATCCCAGAGGATCAAAAATCCAAGAGAAGCTAGAGAATGACTGACCCAAAAAACCTGTAACTAAGGTCATTTTTTTGAGATTCAGACACCGTTCACACTGGTTCCCCATAGCATCAAACCAAACCAGTGTTGAGTTCCCCTAAAAAAAAGGTACTGCATTTTAAAGGAGGTTGTTTGTAAGTGGATCCCCACTACAAATGTAAACACTGTGGGTCTGTGACACTATCAATGTATGTATGTTGTTTGAAAATCCCAACCTGCCTTATACAGCATTATTGGCCAATGAAATGAGAGCGGAATCTCTTTGTTTAACCAATGAAAGGCAGTAGCTGTTTACTTGTTAACTAAAAAAAACTAATGCAAATTATGTAATGATTGTCATAATATTGATAAATCTGGCAAATCCAGATGGTTTCCATCAACATGAACCAGCACAACAAATAATCGATCGATCCAATTTGGGGAAAAAAGAAACTACAACGTGCTAGAAAAATTCAATTTTCTGGCTTTCGTTGTGACATTCAAGTTGTATTAAATCAGTAACAGTAAAAGCCCAAAATTCAGCCCATCTGGAATTTGTAGCTGCAGTCTTTGAGAGCAGTTTAAATTGACTGACAATAAATTGTGAGTTTTGTTGCACCACTAGACTTCACACAGATTAAGTTTAAAAGAAAAAGAAATCAATGAGAAAAAAATAGAATGCGAAGTATATTTTTGAGGCTTTCTGATTCATTTTTGGCTAAATATAGACAGCAAAGTGCACATTTTATTTGACAAGTATGAGAGCTGAAGTTATCTTATAAATTGTGTTTGTAGGCTGACACAGGCTCTTGAAATGGAAGTCATCACAAATCCCTTAAAAAGCATGTCAGAGCTTTTGCTCCCAGTTTTTACAAAACTCTCATTACTTCTGTGGGAATTTAAAAGGACTGACAAGACTCTTAGTCATGGTGTTACTGAAAGGGACTGAGTAATGTAAAATAATACTGCATAAAACAATACATGCCAACACTTCCATCATTTGACACAATTGTGGGTGAAACAGGATATTTATGAGAATATGGACAGTATTTGATTGGTCAATCAAACAAGATCCTGTCCTATTTCAAGCTCTCCCCCTGGCTGAACCAGTAGTGTGACTAAGTGATGACGGGTTCGAAAGCATGAATGGAGCAAGTTCTTCTATTTTATGAACGATTATTAAGACTAACATTTACAAAATGTTTTATTTAATGATTGACTGTGTACAATAAGAGAGACCCAGAACACACGTAAATATGCTTAATTCTTAAAGAGTTCTGCCAGGAGCCGACTGAGATAAAGTCAGGCTTAACGTGCTGAACCATGAGAGAGGAGAACTCAAGACAGATTATTTGAACTATATTTCTTTTAATCCATGCGACATTACAAGATAGATTCATAAACTGGGATCTTTGGGTTGTGGTGTTATGAGCTCTCTGCATTCACCAAAAATTCCCCAAATGTTTGTTATCGTGTAGAGATAATGACATGCGGCCGGGTCACATGATCATACTGGAGTTTCTCAATCTGAAATGAATAGTTAATCCAGGAAAGAAAATGCTGTAATCACGGTGGAACACAAAAGAAGCACAACAACACTGTTCTCTTCCATACAAACCGAATTTTAAAGAACTTAAGCCATCATTCACAAACAGTGGCATTTGGCATTATTGTTGTCTTGCCTGGCACAATAGATTCACTAACAGTGAATATGAGGTACCATAACAAAGATTTGAAGTCTATGGGGGTGAGAATTTTAATGTGTTTCTATCATAAGGATATTTAGAATAATAATTCTTATGAAACTTTATTGTCCTTTTGGAAGCTTGACATCATCTGTCCCCACTTTTATTGTATGGAAAAGAGCTACATTAACATTCTGCTCAAGAAATATTTTGACATGCTCCAAGCAAAACTAAGTCATCAAGGTTTGGAATGGCATGAGTTTGAGCAAATGATAAGAGATTTTTCATTTTATTTAACATGTAAAAAAAAAATTCACACACATTTATCACGGAAAGTCATTTTTTGATAAGGGTTCCTTCAGAAGCAGAAATTAGATTGATGCAAACGTACCGAGCTTCCCGCACAGGAAACGCACACGGTAGTTGTGACAAATCCCATCAACCTGGTCTTTGTTGAGACATACAAAGCCCAAGTTTCTGTTAAACTTGGAGAAGATGTCTCCTGTTAAGTTGGCAGGAATGCCATCAAGAGTTTCAGCCTGAGGGCAAAGGAGGGTGTAATGTAAATACTGCTATGAAACAATAAAGACACACTCTTGCATAATGTGTCAAAAGAGCTTTTAAACTGAACTGGATTTGATTTATTTAGAGATTTTCTGATTGGACCAATATTGGAAGCAGATAATATAAGACATAATATTTCCCTAGTAGGATGCCTCATTTTACTGTACACTGCAAAACAGTCTACTGTGAATTTACAGTATTCGGTTACTGGGGTTCTTGATGTTAGTGTACAAATTTTTACAGTAATTATTCTTTAGTTCATTACAGTTGAATAACTGTATACGTTATTCATTACAGTTAATTTACTGTATAAGATTTTATATTGAATGGAACAAAGTGATGCAGTAACATTGTGTTAGATTGCAACTGCAGTGCAACGCTAGCAATCCCAACATGCATTGTGGCATGTTGACATTATCCTAATACATATCACAATATCACAGTCAAATTCTAAATACATTATTTTCTTGTAAACTTAGAGTAAACTTTATGTATAATTTTTATGATTTATAATCATCTGACACATTTATTATTTAAACAATATTGGCTATGAAAATGTAATTTCGTTTCATTCCTGCATTTATTACTTTGTGTTTGTACTAGTTGTTTGTGTTGTTATTGGCGCTCCTAAATGTGTGTGTGTAAGTCCACAGGACTATTTACCTCAATTTCCAAAGGATTACTGCACAGACGCTCAGGAAAAGCTTTGTGGAGTTCAGACAGGTTTTCCCAGTCACCTGACCCCCTCTCATCATCACGGTCAAACCACTCTGTCCACTCTGCCTCTGAAACACACACATCCACGAATAAAGCACCAGGCAGGGCTGCCAGCTCTTCTGTATTGCCCAGCAGACATGCTTTGGGTAGATATTAGTCTCATTTACATTTTTAATCTCACTGGTTTGTAATTCTGCTCATCAAAACCTATTTATGCTGAGAAATTCACCCCCACTGCAGTGCTAAACCTACAGGGACATCAGTCTACTTTTGTTGCATTGCACTGATTTAAACCAACTGAAAGTGTTTCTCAATAACTGACTGTTAATGATCAGGGCAAAGTGTTTGTGCTGTATTGAAGATACTTGAAATTATTACCACAAATTTACCACAAATTAAAGGGCCCTTCATAGCTCTTTTAACTGATAACGGTTCCATCACATTTCAAGAGTGTGAGGTGGAAAATGTGTGTGTATATTAAGAGTTTGAAGTGAAATTGAACTGTAAGTGTCATAGTGTACTGCAGGATGTCAAGTTCTCCAATCTTCATTAAACACCTCAACTGTCTAATGAAGGTAAATTGCAGGTGTGTTGGAACAGGGTTAAACTCTGGAGGATTGAGGTCCCTCAGGAAGCAGGTGTTTGGGACCCATGCTGCGTGTGTATTGTGTGTCTCTGCTTATTATATCACATTATCTGTGACAATGTACAATGAAGTATTACATTAAAATACATCTTTGTTGGTTCTGGTGTGTAAGTTTTCAGCCTAACATCTATTTGCTAATGTACTTCCAAAAGCAACGTTTAGCAGATAAACACATTTAAAATTTGTAAACTTTCTTCTCCTGGAAAATAAATCAAAGATTATAGATGACTAATTATGCTCTCATGCGTATTTCTTTATTTTTGTCTACTAACATAGAAAGACCATGTTTTTGGTTCAAACTCATCTCAAGGATAGGTTTGATGATCCTCATGAGGTTATGGGAGGAACCATCTTTACTCTTTTTAAAGAAGAGTTTTGCTGCTAGTATGCTTTTCAGCCCTCCTCATTGTACATTTGGAGTTTAGGTTTCAGTCTGGGACTGCAGTTTTTGGAGTGGGTAGAGCCAGCATTGTCTGCTATTTGACTGCTGTCCTCTGGGTTGTGTTTGAGTAGCACCCTCACTATAGTAGGTCCTCCGCCCTATGAAAGCTTTCACGAGAGCTTCAGCTTACTGAGGCATGGGTCGAGTATACAGCAGGTCCTTCAAGCTAGGAGAGCCATGTCTCCCCCTAACGCCATGATGGGCCAGTTGTTTTATATGGTAATGGCAATGGCTCTCCCCATATGATATATGCTTCAAGGCAGTATGCTCAGTGTATTGAAAGTTCATACCAGAGACCTTTAGCCTTTAGTGATGCTTATAGGCTATATTTGTCCACACAGTATGTGTATTTAATTTCTGATTTAATTCATTCATTCAGTCATCTATCTGTATAGATAACATATGTATAACCACCAGATTTAAAGATTTTGATGTGTGTGTGTGTGTGTGTTTGTACCTTGCACCCACTGGCTGATGGTGGTGATGGTGAAATGTTCTCCATAACCTGACTGAAACACTCGAGAACTCCTCGCTTCAGAAGAAGCCTTGGTTCCTAAACATACACACACACACACACACACGCACGCATGGACACACACACACACACACAGAAAACTGGCATCAGGGGAAAAATGGCTGTTTCAAGATGCATTTCTTTTCAGTGTTTGTTTTTCATTGGTGGGCAGAAAAGTCTCACCCTGATAGATGGCATGATCCTCCACTGATGATGTCACATCCCCCTTCACTGTGATGAAACTCCACGGGTGCCTGCGGACAGATGAACACACATCTGATCACACTGATGCGTTTGAAAACATCAAACAGATAAAAGCACTTTTTAAGAGGAATTTAGTATTGTCATCCTTAACTGACATGGAGGCAGTGTTAGAATCCAACTGCAGGAAGTTTTATTAAACAAAGCAAAAATGTATACATGTTAATAAATGTAAAGAATATTTGTTTTATTTCATGTGTATATTTATTAAGAATATAACCCAGTGCGCAATGAGGCAGAATGTTTTGCTAACACACTGCAATGGTACTGCTTAAGGTGCATATATAACATCTGCTATGTTACAAATATTGTGTTAAATGACACAAATAACATGAATTTCCACATGTGTCATCACATTTAAGTCACACTGAAACAAAATCTGAAAAAAAAAAACTGACTGATGAAAGTGGGCCAGATTGCAATTGAAAATGTTATCAGTGTGGTTTTGTGTGGCTGTTCCCACATGCAACAAAAATGTGTGATGATTTCTGTCACATGAGGGAAAAAATCTAATTTGGGCCACATTCTGTTGCCGTGTGAACACAGCCATTCTCTCTCTCTCTCTCTCTCTCAGTAGCTTCATCAAACAGGACACTAGCAAACATATGTAAATTGGTTTCCTGTAGCTAGATTGAAGTAAGTGTATATATAAAAACATACACACAGGCTTTATAATTATTGCCTATAACACTGTTATCCTTAAAAGTCTCCTAAGCTGCTTTTATTTTACTGGTGTGGTTAGATTTGTGTGTGGGAAACATAAGTCATGTGGAACTATTTAATATTAGATGTTCATAAAGTTTTTTCCTGAATCATAAAAGCAAATGTGTTTCCCAAGACTCCCATACAGTATCAGTTTCATATGTGAGCCTGGTGTTTCTTTAAATGTTTTAATTACTTAAAGTTGTTATTTGTCACAGTTGTGCTGATAGTAAGAGAGTCTGACTTCACTCATGTAAGCAACACAGCATTTGTAAAGTGTAGGTAATCAGAGTTTCAGACAGCAGGTCCAGCTTGTGGAAATCCAATTTGATTTCAAACTGATCCAGCTCTATCCACACCCTGAAAACATCTCACACATTCCACATTCCTTTTGGTAACACGCTTCATCAGAATTTTCTCTAGTGTGAAAACCCCTTCAAGCTGAGATGGAGCTAATTCTGTGAAAACATAGATCTACACAAACACATTTGTCAAAAACAGCTGTATCCAAACCCTTCATAGAGAGGAGAAACACAGAAATCACAAGCATTTGTTTTGTTAAAACTCACGCAAATCAATTGTTGGTGAAAATAATTCTGCCAAATTTCTTTGCAAACGAAATATGTTGTTTTGGCCTCAGATAAGAAGTGATGCAAAGACATAATGTGAATGCAGGCAAGCTGATTTATACACCTAGAGAGGCATTTACACACTGGATTGCATTGTTGCTCATTTGCATAAGGTGTAGCTCAACTTTCTCAAAATTCTGTAGTCACTTTGGCTCATGGCAACCAGCATATCTTCTCAGAAGCATGTGTTGTATTTTGGGTGCTGGTCCTCAGCATGCAATTCTACTGTCCTCACTGAGGTTTTGAATAGCTTGCTAGCAAACCATCTAGCTGTACCAGAGGCACTATGCTGGTCCACCAACTTCACCAGCCAAGATTTGCTGGCAAACATATTGGCAAGCTAGGCTAGCTTAAACCAGCAAAACAATGGGGTGTGAATAACATTAACGGTTAAAGTAAACGAGCACCAGATTCTCCAATATTCCCTCTAGTCTAGTTCTAGCATATGGTGACTTTCGAGGCAAATTCTAGACCTGTCATGGACCAGCAGACAGGCCTGTGGGCAGATTTTGTCAACTATTGGAAATAGGTAACATTACCGGAAACCAAGTCGATGGAAGTGCTGACTACCCAGCTTAGCGAGAGCCTTTTTGGCCAAATCCTCCAGGTTGTTGGATCCTTCATCATTAACCACCATGGCCAAGACTAGCCCAGTTTTCACATTATCTACATACTGGGCCAGCCGTTTGCTCTCGTCCTTGCTCCTATAGGTGTCAAACCTGTATACACACACACACACAAAAAGTAAAAGTGGGCCACAGAGATGAATCATGACGAATCAAGGAGAATTACAGAAGCCATCAAACATACTCTGTCTTCAAACAATTATTCATACCCAGAACAACAGTGACTTAATAACAGACACTGGTTTCTGTGATGAAAAATAAATCGCCTGCATTTCTGCCAACTTGGAAGCGTTTTTTGTTTTGACAGTTGATTTGTAATTACTGTTCTAATTTCAACCACACATTAAAACCATTGGCTGCTTTTTAAATGATGTACTAAAGTACAAAATAGTAGTTGATGTACTAACAAACTTAAATCCATCATCAAACAAAAACCATTCATTAAAAACAAAGAGAACAAACTTAGAACCAATCAGACAAAAGTTTACCAGGACGTGAGTCATGTGGCACTGACCTATCAGAATGCAGCACGTCTCCTGTCTTGGGGTTGATGACATGAATGATGATCCCTCTGTTGCCCCAGCTTCTCTCAAAGTGGTAACTGTTCTCATTGCCTTGCCCAGGGTGTAGTGTTTTGTTCAGAAATGTCCATGACAGCTTCTTTTTTCCGTGGATTTCCAAGGTTCCACCCGTTCCAACACCAATGTACTTCCGGCCAAAATAACTGTGCTTCTCATCATTGTCGTCAGACCTGTTTGAATACAACAAACTAAATTTAATTTGTCCAGCACTTGCGACCACATGTTAAAAAATAGTAACATTTGATGTGACGCACTATAACGTAAGCATTCATAGACCAGTGGGAATTTGGTCTAGTTGTGTATTCGGAAATCTGATTTGCTGTATTTAAAATGACCCGGCTCTTTCCACAGACTCAAACTACACCTCACACAGTTTTATGGTCAGACAGTCTAGTGTGTAAGAATCCTTACTATGAAATTCCAAAGTACTTGAGCCAGTCTGATGATTTTTTAATGTTTTTTTTCTGTTCTTACCTGCCAAAGAGAGAAATGGTGAGGTTGCCTCTGTAAGGACAATCTGCACTGCCAACGTGAAGTTCACCCTTGTTCCCAATGAGGATGTGCTTAGCTCGCAGCAAAATAGGTCGAGTAGTATCAGCTATCACCAGCTTCCCTGAAAAATACAAATAAAAATCCAGCCAATCATATCATTCTCCTCCAGTTTTTATCAATTTCACAGACTTTGATCGAATTATCTGATCGTATAATGTTGCTCATATGTTTGCAAGAGGCTTTTCATGGAAATCTACCTCCGTTAAGGATCTCAATGGAATGGACTGTTGTAGAGGAGGTAAGGATGACTTTGTGGCCGTAACCGATGGTAACTCGATGAGCATCATTATGACCGGGAGTCCAGGGTTGTAGACCAGGCATCTTATCTGGACAAACTGTAGTACAGAGACATTTTTATTTAAATACTGGTAGAAACAGAAAAAAACCTGCATGAAAAAGATTTTACTGTAACTTTCACTTTTAACTGTTACTTTGTATATCTTTCTGAAGAATCCAACAAGTGGCTGAACAATACTTTTAACAAGGTCCACAATAATTTCCAGCTGGACAGTTTGTGTGGCACATCTCATTGTTGTGTCAGTCTGTCACAGTGTAATGCAGGTTTTAAAGAAACTGTTACTGAAGGATGCGGCAGTTAAAAATGATATGGAACTTGGCAACAACCCCACAACTCAAGTGGAGCAAAGCGCTATATCTCAAATCTAAACCTCACTCTGAGAGCTATACATCACAGCTCTCACTCTGAGTGAGACTGAGGCTCAACCCAACAAAACTGCCATTGAGTGTCTTATAGCAGCAGTCATGCATTTGGTGACCTGCAGGGCTAAATCTGTAGATCGACTGCAGTTCAGCCGTGTCAAGCAAGCTGACAAGAGTTTTCCCAAAAATCCATCAGACTGTGAATTTTTGCCCAGCCTCAGCTGCGGCAGGACCTGAACTGCGGGGGACCGCCTGGGCTACAAATCAAGACTTTCTGTTTCTCTATATTTTTATAATGTATATACAACTTTCTGGTTTTGGCAAGCTCTAGAATATTTTATTGTATAGAAAAATGAAAAAGTCAAATGGTTTGAGATCCACTGGTATAGAGGTTAGTCCTAAAAATACTCCTAAAATCTATAAGTTATTTTTGACATTAAAAATGAAGATTAAGAAAGGAAAATAAGTCACAATGTCTCACATTTGTTACATATCAAGATTTTTATTCAAAAATAGTCATAGCTCTACTGTCAAGTGTAACTGGTCTTACTCACACCTGCCCTGAACCA
>JAZGTK010013553.1:0-14254 GCA_036877625.1 Ambastaia sidthimunki | reverse complement strand
GTGTGTGTACTCACTCTGGTGAAGACTCTGGTGTGAGGCTGGACATTTCCTCTTGAGTGGGGACTGTTCAGATGAAACAAGCGTGTTAAGATGTTACTTTTGTGATCATTTACAAACACAGTGTCATTTTCAATCTGTTCTTCAGGTAATTCAGCATTTCTTAAGTTAGGACGTATATAAATCAAGCTTAAACTACATGCAACTGTGAGTGTTTGTGAGTCAACAGAAGTACACTATGCAGTAACAGATGCACTAAAAGCTACCAAACCTCAATTCTGATCTCACTGGGTCACTGTGGCGTGTTTGTTGCCATGTTTTATTCAAGGATTCTGATACCTTGCAATTTCCTGCGGTGAAAACGCGGCGAGCCCAGGAAGCTGTTCCTGATAGAATTGAGGCGCGTCTTCCAGGGCATCCCCCCGATGGAGGGGCTGGGAGGAGGCGTAGAGGTGGGCGTCCCCGACGGGCTGTCCTTAGGCGTGTGCACGGGCGTTCCTTTGGGGGTGGGGATAGGGCTGCCCCTGGGAGAAGGGTGAGGGGTCACCTGTATGGTGGGGATAGATTTGGTGGCATGGTCAGAGCCAGGTAAAGGGTGGAAGTGATGTAGACGGATAGGTGGAAGAGGCATGATCGGTTTAAAGGGAACCGATAACTGAGGGGGGGTGTTGGCGACAGGGGTCGCCCGTCGTACCAGTGGGCTTCCGGGTATACGGGGCGGCTGAGACTTGCAAGGACTTGAAGGTTCTGACTTGGCCGTTGAAACGTGTTCAGGCTCGGTTTGAGGTAAGGGGTTGGATCGGGCAGATTGTAGAGGTTTATCTTTGGGTTTGGCTGGTAGAGTCTGGGTTTTTGGGCTGGGCGAGAGAGACTCAGATATAAAGTTTGGTGTTAAGGAGTTAGGAGTTGGGGTTTTTGTCCCGCTCTGATCTGACTTTAAGGAGTCTGTAATGCTAGAACTGGGGGACAAGAGCAGCTCGGTGGACTGCGGTGGGACACAGAACTTTCGGGCGGGCTTTGGGGGAGCAAGAACCAGAGCAGAACACAGGCAAGGCACAAGTCACAAAGCATTATGGGTAAAACACACAAAGCAAGGAAAGAAGAAACCACGATGATGCAAAAGAAACAAAAACATGCAGTTAGCCAAGACAGATGAGCAAAAGATGCAGCAAGACTTATATGAGACGGAGTCAAGATTAAATGCTTTTAGAAACATCAAAGAGAACCACCGTGAGGAAATACATTTGTGAGCGGACAATGTTCTGTTGGTGGTATCTGAATTTAATATTTGTGGTCCTACAAGAGAACCATCTGCTAACCAACTTGCGTAAACATTAACCAACTTCTCATGAATCGCTCGCAAAACTTCAAAGCTTGAAGATGCCTGAATATCTCAATATCTCTAAAATCTCAAAACACATGCACAAAAGCTACCAATTTACAAAAACACTCCAAGCGTAAATCTTTTGACACAGCTGGAATCTGAAGGGTATTAAAGCAAACAAATTCACAAAAGTAACGAGCAATGAACCTTAATTTACATCAAACATTTTTTGACTGAAACTTCAGCACAAGGTCTCAGGGTTGGAATATAAAGTACGGTTAGGGTATAAAGTGAACTTTTAAATCAATTTCCTGTGTAAATCTGCCCTATACATTGTGGAGTTTTAGAGAAAAGCCTAAAGATTAATTCGGTGAGACGACTTAAGCAAGTCAACTGCAAAAGTTTATCCTACAGCTTCCGTGCTAATCAAAGAAGTGGGATTTTCCACAGCGTTTGTTCCCTGAGATGGATTTCCACTGAGGGAGGGAATGGCACGGAGAGCAGGAGATCGGATAAAAGACTCTATCTCCTTAAAACAAGAAGCTCTTCTACTCCAGCTTGGCTTCTTTTATATCTAACTAACAAAATGTTTTGGAGCACAGACAGAAAAATGTCTATAACTTGATTTATTTTTCATGACTTTTCCAGGCCTGGAAAACACAGGTTTAACATTCCCTGACAGCTGCAGGTTTTTCGTGACATTGGTAAGCCATTTTAGAAGGCAGAAATGTGCCATGTTGCAAACTAGACTCGAACCTTCATAGCCCATATAAGCACCACTGCTCCAACATGTCAAAGGCACTTAGCTAACCACTGCCCCACAGTTCCTATAGTAACCAATAATCACCAATCACCTAAAAATCATCACAACTATATGGGCTGTACATTACGGTTTTTGCCACAGCACAAGTTCATGGTTCCCGTGGAGGTTATGGAGCAGATGAGAGCTGATTGGTGGACAGACAGTAGCAGACGTTTTGGGGGCGGAGTTTACTCACCCGTGGGCTGCTGAGGGGGCTGGTGGAGAGACCAGAGGACGCACCACTGATGGACCGTGACCTGTACAGACACAAATCATA
Source organism: Ambastaia sidthimunki (assembly GCA_036877625.1). Lineage (NCBI taxonomy): Eukaryota > Metazoa > Chordata > Actinopteri > Cypriniformes > Botiidae > Ambastaia > Ambastaia sidthimunki. The sequence goes on along the minus strand of JAZGTK010013553.1, from coordinate 11,854 downwards.
AAACACACAGTGAGACGCTGCTCACAGCTGAGACAGGAAACAGGAAGTGAGATCATGTCACATATATGAGAGGCTGATGTTTAGATGCACTAAATTAGACAACAAGCAAAACTGATTCCAAATTAGCTCACATATTCCCAGAGACCTTATAATCCTTCGTCCAATGAAATGCCCTCAAAAATAATACTGTCCCGCCTCCTAATACCTGCCACCCAGTAGCAACTTTGCAAGGCTGTGACATAAACGAAAGGCTATAGGTTCATTAAACTATTTAAAGCCAAAGACCAGCCCGTATTCCTGGCCCAACTTTCTGTTTCAGCAGAAATAAGGAACATTGTTCTGTCAGAGCAACTGTTTTGACAGCAGACTTTCACACACAGATCGAACATTTTAATCATTCCCAGAAACAGAGCGAGAACATTATCAGCTTACAATCTGTCTTCATCAGGAGAGATGGGCGTCCGACACCACTGACAACAGCTGCCTCTCCTCAAACACACGTTTGTCTTTCTCCATCCAAAACAAGGATGATGCTGCAGTCCGGCGACAGATGGTAAAATCATATTGCTCTGATATACGGTGGTCTTAGGAACCCACTATGGTACTGATTAATTTGCATTTGCATGTTTTATTCATGTTTTCATTTACATGTGCTTGGTGTTACTATAAAGGCACATGCCTGAACACGGTTCATTCACAGCTGTCCTAACAGCACAACCTTCACCAGGAACACAACAAACACAGCTGTGCCCACAACAGTCTCTGAAACTCAGTGGCTGTTTCAAGCCACACACGGTTAATAACCAGAGAGCAACAAAATAAAGATGCATAACACAAGCATCTCTATTTATATCAGCTGAAATCTTCTCAATGTGTCACTCTGTGGGTGGGTGTGTAGAGGCAGGAAATGGACCATCGAGACAGTTGTGATGATGTGAAGCGGCCAGACAAGAACCAGGCCGAGACTAATAATAGTTCACACTTTATTTATACAGGTGTGAGGAAAGAAAGAGGCAGATTTGTGGAGCTTTTGTGGACTGAATTTAGGGTGAAATCTGATCAAACCTCATCAAATGTGACCGTGCTGACACAGGCAAATTACAAGCTACAGGCAAAACAAGTGAAAAATGTCAGTTGTGGTCTAATTTGAGGTTTTTTGAAGTGAAACCTCATGAGTTCATTAAATCCCTTGTCTAGCGACCCCAATGCCCCAAGCAGCAGTTAAACATCAAAAAGAATCAATATTTATACGTTTTAATAATAAAAAAATATGCAATTTTTTTTTGCTCTCTTCTCGACAACTGGTATATATATACCACACACACACACACACACACACACACACACATATGCATACACATATATACATACATACATCTATATATATATACATATATAGTTTTTTTGTGTGTATGTCTATATACATATGTTTATATGTGCATGTATATACATATAGCATATTGTTACATACTATTAAAAACAGTAGGGAGTATTTAATGTATATTATGCTGTATGTGGCTTTTCTCACACAGTCAGATCGGTATATTTTTATTTCTTACATCGTTTTCTTGCGAAACACAGTCATTTTGACTATAGGGTCTTTTCGAGATCCTCAGGTGGCTTTATACAGTGTGTCAGCCTCAGGTCAACTCAGATCAACTCCATTTCAATCCCTCTATCACATATACGGCCATCTGAGTGGGATGAAAGGCTGTAATGAAATTGGCTGTTGAAATGAATTGGAGGTGCGAGACCTGCTCTGATATTGGGTGAAAGTTCAAAGTTCATGTGGAAAAATGGCAGATAGAAAGATGGTGGGAACGAAAATAGCTATATGATGCTAATGTTTGGTTCGCCTGGAGGGTAAAACTCGAAGATGGGAGCCATGACACTGAAATATACTGAAATGAAAGAGTTTAATTTTATGATATTCATCTGTGCTTCCAAACCGAGCGTCTGAGTAGATCATTCACAGCTGTGTATGTTCTGAATTATATAATACTGAATACTGAAAAAAAAGCCTTTAAAAAGCATATATGTAATGATGTAATGATCTCTGGATCTGTCCAAATACTGTCAAACTTTATACTGTATTTACAGTATTTACTTAAAGTGTTCATTTTACGCCCAGCATCTGTGATATCCAACCTTTTACTGAACACACTTGGGAAAAATGGAAAAAGAGTCGGACAAAGAGTGATTCCCTCAGTACAACACAACATCACACTCCTGCAAAACAGCTATACACAACAAGACAACATTCCCGTTTTTACCTCGCGAGGTATTTCTCTGGATACCTGCATCGAGGTAAATGCCTTGAGCGGAGCGGGAAAGTTCTTGATTCAGTGCGATTTCATTGCCTACAGCTTGTTTATATAAAAGTCGGAGTATTTTTCTGAAGTAATTTCCATGTTTCGTATTTAGATTCTTGTTTCCATGGGAGATTCCCAAAGCCTAAATGGCCACAATCCAAAGCTTCACACGCAAAATAAATAAATAAATGGTGTTTGAAAGGTTTGGTAGAGACAGAAGAAAAAATGTGGACAATGAAAATAATCGCTGAAGGCTTCGTCAGTTGCCTAACAGCAAAAATTCTAAAACCATCTCAAAAACACTTTGCCAGAGGGGCTTATAAAACATTTCTGAAGTACGTAGTAGGTGAAATCTCTCAGGAAAGCCCAGACCACTCATCTGCGTCACTGAATGCGCAACCAAAAGTGCTTTGATTTCTTTGTTTTCACAATTCGTTGAAATATTGCGTAACATCAACATAAAAGAAATTAAAAATAAAAGCAGGTAAATCAAACCACTGACACACTCCAACTGAGACATTAAATGTGTCTCATTGACAGCCAATTCATGTTATGATACTCAGATACAGTACAGACTTCCTGTATCAAACAAAAATTCTGTATTTATTACGTTAATCGAGTTTGAAAGTTTTGACAGGGACGACTCGAAACAGACTCAGTTGAGCTAACGTTAATGTTTGATATCAGTTCAATTTCAGACTTAAAATGAATCAATAAAAAACTTTCGTGTAAATCCACAAACGTAACACCATGAATGTATAAAAAAGGACATTAAGGAAAACAAGGATTTAATAGATGTAGAATATTTTGTTTTATTCACCTCTGTCCGTGTTGTGTCATATCAATGGTTTTCCGGGCCGGTACAGGTGAACCTCCTTCTGTAACACTCAGCACCTCCATGGACTTCCTCTCTGGCCTTCTCTTGCCGTGTCGGTTCAACATGGGCGAGTCCACACGCTTCCGTGGTGGATCTACACATGCAGACACACGGATTCACAGATTCGTTCATCATCGGTCCGGAAAGCTGCTCTTAACTGCTTGATTGCAGCTTAATCATTAAATGCAATTAACATGTTTGTTAATGCGATCGGGCCGCTGGCGTTGGGCTATTTCTCTCAGCTCCATTTGCACTGACCGATGACCTGGAATAAGCTGCGACTCAATAACCAATCAGAAAAACGTTGCTTACACGTTACTCAGACGTTAAACACATACTTCTGGAGAATGTTCATAAAAATGTGCTAACAAATGCTAATAATAATGTAAAGTAACAAGTGTGTAGTCACGGCACTAACAGCATCATTAAATTCAACTTGGTCCAAACGGACTCTATTGGTTGAGGCTGTTGCTATGCTGGGCAGGCTGGGATGCCCAATCTTAAGTGTGGCTATGATATTTTTGGATATTATTTTTTTACAATCCACACGGTCTTCAGTTACATCAGCAAAAGAAAAAGTAATTTCAGAGGCAGGTAAAGTTATTACACTTTGATGAAAGATTATGAAAAATTCTTAACTGATCAACGTAGCGCACAATGACACGGGACAATTTATGAACAGGGTCAATTTTGGTCTCATGTGGTTTCAAATTGCACCCAGTATTTGGGTACTCTGCTCAGAGTCTGATGAATGTATAAAATCAGTTCTCACAGTGTTCCTGTAGCTCAGTTGGTACAGTATTGCGTTAGCAGCTCAAAGGTTGTGGGTTCGATTCCCAGAGGAGCATGTGTACAATGTCAAATGTATAACTTGAATGTACTGTAAGTTGCTTTGTACATAAATGTACATGTAAATAAATGTGATATCACTGAGCTGTGATGAATTGTGATACCGATGTCATTGCGTGGGGGGAGGTTCTGGTCCTCATGGCTGGGATATCTCTCCTTACGGTCCAACAGAAGAAAATAAATCATCTTCTCCTGATTTTCACTGACGAGACAAAAACAAGTAATTCATTACGAAAACCTACAGCAAATTTTAGCTAGAAAAACACCAAAAAAGGCTTTTGTGTATTTATAATATCAATTCATCTTTCATGTGAGGTCTTTACTACTGATCTGAGATCAGTGTTGTTTCTGATCAGGTGGGCTGGTCTGATCACTCACTCGTCTGACAGCAGGTCCTTCATCAGTTTGTTCCTGTCGCGGAAGCATCCTAGCGAGTGCATGCTATCCAGAACATCTGGGTCGATGTCATCGGCTGACAAGATGCTGCGGATCGACACCTTCCTGGGTACCGGCTGCTCCGGTTCCGGCTCGTTCTTGCCTCCTCTGAAGAGAGAAAACATCAGACATGAAACTGGTGTCGCAGCAGAAGTCTGGAGTCATTTTACAGCATCAGTGACAGTGAACACAAGCCACATGTTGAACTATCAACAAGTTGTGTTGTTGGTATTTTTAATTGTTGTACAAACAAGAACTGATTTCTGTGTAAAGTTATCATAAAACCACTTTTACATTCATTGTCAAAATGTTGTACTGCTGTGTTCTCCAGAAAACATTTATGTTTGCAAATTCAGCCATTTGTGTGCCTTTCAATACAAGTTATACAGTAAATAGTATTAAACTAACATTACATTGGCCATGGGCCACTCTGCTCTGCAGATATCAGCATCAGCTACTATTTATGTATATCACAATATCTCCAAATATACGCAAATAACAACCCCAAAACCATGACTGGCATCTTAAACGCTTCCTCATAAATCTGATCCAAATATTTGTTGTCACCATCTGTTATAAAACACGGTGCCACTAAAAGAGCGACTAAAAACATAAGTATTTCGCTTAAAATGGCTGGCACTGAGCAGGAAATACGCCTGCCATGTCTTTGACCCCACACAGGCAGTGAGACAGAAGGGCAGCCTACGAGCATGTCAGACCGACCTTCCCTGCTGTCTGCCTGCTTCCTCGTTCTCTCTTGAGGAAGCGAGCGGACAGCAAATCCCTGCCGGGCCTGTCGAAATTTGTCCTTGCTTGTGACACGTGGGATCTGCACCATTTATCAAACACACGCGTGCACACTGTTTAATTTTCCATCTCTTACACAGACACACGCACATTTGATCCCAGTTTATCTGTCTCAGATGCCCACCCCGATTCTAGTCATTCTTTTTCTGTATGTCACGAGTATTGTTCTTAGCCCCAGGGAATTATGGGAGATCTGTACTTACATGTACCATGTGTGTTTCTGAATCTGCCCTAACTGTAAGAGAAAAGACACAAAACACAAAAACAGCCTCAATATGAAACAGTTGAGTTTCCAAGGTGCCACAATCAGTACTTTTAAGAAAAAAATAACATTTAGATTCACCAATTTTTATCAAAGCTAACAATTTTGGGTTGTAATAATGTTTTTCTAACATTTCCAAGACCAAAAATGTTTTTTTTTAATTCTGTAACATTTTTAAATGTTCCACCAACAACTTAAGAATAACGTTCTTGAAATTTGATATGACATTAAAAAGTTCTGCTAATGTTATTGCCAGAACGTTTTGTGATAACTCTGAGAGAACGTTCTGAGAATATTCCCTGTTAGCCGAGATGCCAATCGACATTTAAAGATATTCAAAACTTTGCAAGTAATGGAGATTAGCAAGAGAAATAACAGATTTTAGGTTCCCTCCCTCTCATATAAATGAATTGTGGATGATCACATTTTATGTCTGTAAGACTTCCTGTAAAAGTGGGCGGTTCTTGCAACTAAGGGCTTCAAACAAATCTCTGGATGTCTTTTGAGGACTTGATTGTACTATCTGGCAAACTCAGCGATTAGATCAGCGGTTTGTCCTCAAAAACACTCACTGTAACAACTCACTGTAGACTCTGTTTCCAGGCAAACTGCTTCATCTGAATTCAGAGTTATGTAACGCCACTCAATCAGATTAAAGCTTGCAAATCATGAAAGTTATTTCTGTTTCGTGTGCAATATGCAGACAGACGGTGGGCGGTCCGTGGGCATACAGTCTGAAACTGAAACTAGTTAGGTGGTCTTTTCTTGTCCAAGTGGGCGGTTCTTGGCCGGAATAAGGTCAACCGTGGACCACACTTGATGCTGAAAGTCAAATGTCTAAATACACAAGATTAATTCTGGACTGAGTCCAGGGCTTCTGTTAAAGAGGAGGCAAAACTGAAAGATAATCTTGACAGAGAGAGATCAACTCTCAGTTTAAATCTGAAAGGTGATAAATCACCTCGTGATGACAGATTACAGGATGTGGAGAGATGAGAGGTGCGGAGATATTCAATTATTTTTTGCATATCTATCCTTGAGGGGGTCAAAACTGACGTCTTCTGTCGATCTCATTCACACACACCCTCTGCTCCTCTGATACGGCTGGTGCGTTTTGCATAAGATAATAAACAAACAGAAATGTGTCCTTCCTAAGTGACAGCAGCTTCTAACTCAAATCATTTAAGAACGTGTTCTGGGCGTGTTTCAGTTTAAGAGAAATAATTAACAGAAAATATGCAAATACTAACCAGGAATTTTGATAACCAAGCGTGTGCTTACAAATGAAACATTAGTAGGACATATTTGTGTGTAATTTGTTCATAAGACTGTTTATATATTGACACACTAAAACTGAATCTGATTTTTGCAATTGTCTAATGGGCCATATTATTGTCCATTAGACCGATTTTGTTTGAGACACTTAGTAACAAGTAAACAAATAATCTAAGATACTCATTCCACTTTGTTTGTACGGTTTGGTTTGCAAAATATACTGTTTGCAAAGACTTCTATTCAAACGGCACATAAAAACAAACAAACCATGATTGGCTATTTCACCTGTCAGTCAGATGGTGACTTCCGTGGGCGGTTCTTGGTCAGAACACGTTTTAATGGACCAGACTGTATACCAATAGTCAAGTTAAAGTTTACTAGTATTCAAGTGCTAAAGTTTAGATGAAGGGCCAGACTTCAGGTAACCAAATTCAAAAGACAAACTTTAAAAAGGTTTTAACAAACCTTTAACCTTTTGCCGGCATCCACCTCGATCATTCCACGCAGAAGGTTCTGGCAGTCCGGCGGAATAAAATGGGGCATGTGAAAAACCCCCAGCTTCACTTTCTCTAACAAATTTCGTAGATTATCATCGTCAAACGGCAGAGCTCCCTGAGAACAGCAGATGAAAGAGACAGAAATGCGTCATTCTGAGGAGCAATTCACAGCAAATAAGGAGTGCTGGAAAAATAGAGCAAATTAGAGACGAGAAAGAGACGATAGACTCTACAAATAAGATGAAACGTGAAATCAGGGGAACGTTAATAACTTTGTTCTCGTGTGACGGTCAATCAGTGCTGACATGATTCATTGATGAAATGAAATTGAAGGAACAAAAAACAAAACAAACAGGATAAATGCAGACAGTAAATACAGCACTGTGTGTGTGTGTGTGTGTGTGTGTGTGTTCAGTAGTTTGTGATGAGCAGATTCAGAAGCACAATGAATTATCTCTGAACAAATAACTCCATTTCTTCACTGTCAGAAACCATCCAGCTCGTGTTTAGAAATCCTGCCGGACTCTGTGAGCTGACAGAAACCTCTCAGACGCATTTTAAATGAGCAGAAACTCTGGGGCATTTTGACACGCTTCACACGAGCAGGTAAAACATTTCTAATAAATCTACTAATCATGCAGTCGAGAGGTTCGTCCCGTTCCCGCTTCAAATTTTATTGTCTTTGGGACTTAAAACATCAATTTCCTGCCTTGGTATTTTATAAACCATTAAATTAAACAATTTCTGACAGAAAAAGCTTGAGGTCTCTTCGCATAGCCTGAAAATATTACTTCAATTTCCATCACACTTTCAAAATGAACAACATAAAAATATCTGTTATTTATGCGTCTTTCTCTTTCGATCTCACGAGACATAAACCTGCCTTTTAAATTTAACTTAAATTCTTAAGAAATAACTTAAGCTTTTAAATTTTTATTGTACGGAAAGTTCAGCTCTGACATTTATCGGAACTTCTGTGTTTGATGGGAGGAAGGAAGTCACATGAGTTTTGAGTAACATGAGGGTCAGTGAATGAAAACAGATTTTTCTTCTGGTGAGGGATAAAGTCTCTTTTACTCACCACCAGCAAAGCAAACAGAATGACCCCACAGCTCCAAACATCTGCTTTCTTGCCGTCATATTTCTCACCCTACCGGATACAAAGAGAGAAGGTCGAGTCTCAAAGCCATTCTGAGGTGAGAGGACTCATGCTTCACAGCTCAAACCGCAAGATGTTTTTAAATCTTCTGACAGGAAATAAAACTTACTTTGATGACTTCAGGACAAGCGTAATGAGGAGATCTGTGAAAAGATGAGATCAGTTCAAAACCTTCAAAAAACAAAATTTGTCAAATCACTCACATCTTTGACAAAAATGACTTTTTATTACTATTGGCAACAGGTTGTTTATTTAACTTTATTAACTTTACCGGCGTTTATATCACTAATGTGTCGACCAGAGATGCTACAAACAATCTCGTTCAAATAAAAAAGTTCTAGGAATAAATATTTCATAAATATTCAAAATATTTGAAGTGGCTGAGACTGTAATGTTTAATGCAAATGGTGCCAATGCATTGAGCTTTGGTGCTCATGTGGGTAACGCAGGTTCTAGTCCAAGTGCCTGCAACATTTCACATCTTATTTCATTGTAAGTTTTGTTACATAATATTGTATCTGTCAAATAAAAACAAAACAAAAAGGAATGAGGATTGATACAACCCCCAACAGAAACAAGAACATTATGAATCTTAGTTCATGTTTTCCATTTGAACAGTCGTCTTACTGTTTGTTTGCAGTGATTAAAATCCAGATTCAGTTGGGAGGACACAGAGATACACCAGTAAACATATCATTAGCATCACAAAATGGGGGAAGAACTTCCTGTTTCATCAGCTGTCATTCTATCTCCATTCATCTTTCTGAGCAAATCCTGTTTCACAGAAACACTGCGGAGCTTTCATGCGTAACGCTCGACCCAAAAACACAAACGTGAACATGTTCTTTCAGAGATAAACAGGCACATTCAGAGCTAATCATATTATTGAGAGATTTTCTCAGTCAACATTTCCCATGATCCCTCAAAGACCTGCACAAGCAATACGTCTATGCAAATACGAATATCCCGCTTTTCTCATCGCGTGAACAAATTCGGCTTGAAGTACGTCAGCTGCATACAGAAATTCTACAAACATCAACCAAACGTTCTCGCTAAATGAGAGAAGATCTGGAGAGCAAGAAGCAAAGTATCTTCATGAAGAACTCTGAACATACACGAGAAACAAAGTCAAACCAAATTGAATTTCTCTGTGAGATCTGTCAAAGGAAGAACGTTTTTGATAACTTTAAGAGTACTTTTAGAGAACATTAGCCAATGTTCCCTGATAGCTATGCGCTTACAGTCATGAACACCAGACTAGCTTAACCTGTTGTGATTCTGAACATCTAACAGTTTTCTTCTGACGCAGGTACGATACATCTGAACAATGAAAATGACTCAGACTTATAAAGACCATTAAAACGTTCTCATTGTTTGTGCTGATGAGAAAAAGATGAATCAGAGATAAAAATACAGCCATTAGTGAATGAGTTTGTTGAGGACCCCTGCGGTACAGAGTGCCAGAACATTCATCTACTGCCAGCGGTTTGCTGAAGCTCATTTCCTCCCTCACTTCTGCAGAACGTCATCCAGTGACAGATATAAGACGCCTCATAACCAAACCATCAAACGTCTCAATTCAAGCTTCTTTTTTGGTGCAATGGGTAATAATCATTCCTAGAACGTTTTTCCTGACGTTTCCATCAAGTAACAAAAATGTTTAAAACGCGGTTTTGAAAATTCCAGGCATGTTCAAAATGTACTTCTGTAACATTTTTAAAACGTTCCACTAAAAACTTAAAAATAACATGTTGTCAATACAAAAACATTGTTTTTCAACAGTTCTGTAAAGATTATCTGTAAAAACTACAGACTGGTCAAAGAGAGACACAGTGAGGCTGTATTAGCACAAGCAGTAAATGTAGCTGAAGTTACTTTGATCAGCCTGTCGGTCAAAATCCTTTGCACACATTATAATCTGCATTTGAAAAATTCCTGGTTTCAATACCTGTCAGAGCAAATCACACGTTACACATAAAAGGTCACTGAAACGTCACCTGACAGACTCAGAAATGGACATGTTGTGTATTAATGGCTTTCATTATAAGCTGTCATACGTTTCAATGAATATCTATGACTCCTCCAGCCATTGATCTTTTTAAAATGATTTTATAGAGATTGGTGGCTTGGATTTCTAATTGTATTTTAATAAGCAATGATGGAAATTATTACGCTTACTAATGTATGAAAATTCCTGAATGAGCCAAAAGATGAGACTTTTAACAAAAGATCAAGCACTACCACAGAGTTTCAAGCTGTTAGAATATCCTGAAACTCAAATAGAGAAAAAGATTTTAATTAAAGAAGTTTTCATGACTTTTAAACTTGATTAATGTCCACAGGTTTTCCTGCCCCAGAAATAACTATTTTAAAATGTCCTGATTTTTCCAGGATTTCCAAGAACATAAAGTGAATATCTTTCAAATATCTGTTTCACTTTTTTAATCATTAATTTATTAATTTATTCAATCACTCAATCAATCATTATGTGATATTGACACCTATGTAGTGCACTAAACATTAGTAGACTTCTCTTATATCTCCTATTAAATCCAAACAGGAAATGAAACAGAAGCCACACAGTGTGCAGATGTCTCATGATGTTGTCCTGCTTGTTTAATAGCTTCATCCATGTCACTGATTACATGATGCTGTGATAAACTGCGTGAAATGCTTTAAAATAACTATTATAAACATAAACAGTCAAGGCCACAAGGTGCAGAATCAACACAAAGCTGTTTTGTAGGTCATTTTTAGCGTGACTGAACAATTTTAGATTCGTTCCGATAGCTGATGTTGAGTCATGACGCCGTGAGGCAAAAGTGACTTCCTGTGTTTTACAGTCCAGAACTTTCTGACCTGCAGAGATACGCACTCATTGGCTGTGACACAGAGACACAAAGGTTTGGACACAGGTTCTCTGTGTCTGGTTTGACCTCAACAAAGCTGTAGTTATATAATGTGAGGTGACTTTACATAAGGTAACCGCCATGACGATTATACGGCATTCAAATTTAATCTACGGTGTCTGGCTGTAATCCTACAGGTCAGAGGTCAGGCAAGCGTGGCTAAATTAATCTGCGGGCAAAAAGCAATAGGTTTGTGATATGTCTGTGTTGTACGTAGGGGGGCAAGGTCAGGTACTGAAAAGGAAAAAAGAGAGAAATAACAGACACTGCATGACTAATGAAGCAGAAAATCACGTTTTTGTCAAAAACGCAAGTGAAATTTAATTGGAGTTCATTGGTTGGACCCCCATGTGATCCGTCCACTGACACTTTTAATCTCGATTTGCACATGAATATCAAGAACTAATTACCAAATGATTTAATACAATGAGATTTAAAAGTTGCATTTAAAAGTGATGTATATACAGATTTA
>JAZGTK010013552.1:0-14255 GCA_036877625.1 Ambastaia sidthimunki | reverse complement strand
ACCACCCAATTAATGATGCCTCATGCAAATTGGCCAGCAATCATTAGTTATGCTATGAAAGGTCAGCAGCAAACAAGGTCAAAGTGGAAACTGTCTGTGAACTAATCAGTAATTTTTACTTTTAGACAGACAAAAATACTGATTACAAAATCAGTGCTGTGCAATTATCTGAACAAGTTTTTCTTCTTGCCAGTCTTATATTATGATACCAACCATGTCTTATAAGAAAATCTAAATAACGCATACAAACAAAACAGAGTGGTTGGCTCTTTCCACTGAAGTGTTCAGTTCTTGCCCAGAATAAGCTGCAAAGCAGACCAGATAGAAAAGTGAATCAGCAGGAAGCTGACAGACAAAATACTAGCTACAGTATGTAAGGAAGACTAGCTACATGAGGAACACTAAAATGTATTACTACCATTGACATAGAGATTCAACGCTGTATTGTTAATTGAAAAAGAACGATGCTGATGTGTGTGCAAGACAACCACTTAGACAACACCCTAAATTATGTATTAAGTCATGATAAAAGGGATGTTCAAAAAAGTGCTGAAGTGTGCACCTGAAATACTGACATTCTGCTTCTCTGGTCGGTTCTCTCATAAACGCTGTTGTCATGCAGAGATGCAGGAGCAATTAATCTCTGAGAAGCAAAAAACACAAACGCATGAAAACAAAAGCTATTAAGATGATGAGGCAGTCCAATATACCAGATCTTCATTGCCATCATGTACACAAATAGCAATGATAAACTTGTTCAGGCTGAGCAGTAACAGATTGCTACTGTGACAGTTTGTTGATATGTCCATAATTGAGATTTTTTATTTCTCATGATGAGCCGTAACACACGTCTGTTTGTTATTAGAGCAGAGAACTAGTACCCAGAGACGATACAGTAGAGGCAGAAATTCTAGCACTCAGTGACATCATGCTGTATAATAAGACAACCTGGGTTATTCTGCAACCAGTTACAAACTGTGCAACAATAATGATAACAACTGCTTAGTTTTTTCTTTTTTAATTAAGTACAGCTCTGTTAATACGAGCATTATTATTCAGTTAATCAAAATAATCAACTATTTACAAAAAAAAAAACAAATGTCCAGTGCGTTTTAAAAATATCATGCCTTTAATCAGTGTAGAAACAAGCAATGACTCAGGTGAAACTGTTCACATTTAGACAAAATTAAACATAATTAATCAAAGTTTTTAAGCAAACAATGAAAAAAAATTAAATTGGGGCCCACAGGAAACATTTCCTAAAATGCTATTTTAAAGCAATTAGAAACCACACAGAGCTTGTTATGTACTATAAACTTGTTAAAATACAGATATAGGATGTCAGTCTTAAAATCAGCTGTTAATTAAACAAATCAACTATAACACTTGGACTTCCTCTGGGATAACAATAATGAACAAAAATAATTTAGCATTGTGGTGGTTGTGCATGAGAAATCACCACTCACATTTTCTTCAGTTAATATAAAAATGTGTTATTGTTTTGCTATTGGGCTATAACTTAAAATGATACTGGGCTGTTGTAAGTTGAAGAGAATGATTCAGTACTAGACTCTTAGAAAGTCTGTTCTTGACTTTGGAACATGTGGTCTATTCTCTACCAAAACCATTTATATGTGTGTGATGGCTGCACGTCTTTGTTTGACACATATGCATTATGCCTTTGGATATTAAGTGTCCATGCGAATCAGTTGGTGTCCAGACATTTTAAACAACACCTTTTTGTGATGGTAAAATACTGTCAAAATATCTATTGTTAATATATATGTATTGTCCCAGTTTAGTGGAATATTCTGTGTTCCGTACAGCGTGTGAAGAATAATCTTGATTGCAACATTGATCAATATGCAGAGACAACTGTAAATGAGTAATTTGAAAGTAAAACTTAATCAGAAAGTGTGAGGAACTGTGGTACAATCAACATTTTCAACATAACAGGGTTACAAAATGTATATGCTATAGGAAAGTTAATGATTAGGGTTGGGTTTAGATATAGGGTTAAAATTAAATTTGTTTGAGAGGAATGTTTTTTTCCAAAACCAAACCATTTTTAATTATGAACATTATTACAACACAAACAAATCTGATTTTCTGAAAAACTTATTCTTTAAGTTCTTTTATATATATAAAACAAAGAAGACACGGTGGAAGTGAGATGTAATTATTGCTGTTTTATTTATTATGACAGGGTTTGTTTAAAGGTATCAGCTTGTATTTCCAGTCGCCTGTCTATTTCACCTTTTCTCAGCGTTCTTTACAAAACCCACAATACCGACAGAGCACGGTGAATATTTCTAATAAGCCTCAAATCCTCTTGTCTCTATCTACGAGGCGCTGCATGAGATGGTAAAATGCATACCAAATCAGAAATCATTATTTTTACCCTTCAGAAATGCAGAAACAAAGGGCAGCAGGTTATCTGGTGGAACATAGATCAAATTTTACTGCTTTTATTTGTGTGTAGGTGTGACAGAAAGATACAAAAAGAGAAAGACAGCAAAATAACCTCTTCTGATATACACTACCTGCGCATGTCGCATATAGGGGATAGACAAATTGCACAAATGCCTTTTCTTGTACCGCATGTAACCCTTTGATGAAACCAAGGTCAACTCAAAGTTAACATGCACCAGATAATAGTGCGACCGTGATCTTGCGTTTGTATGATGCATTTTATGTGGATGTTCTTATAAAGCTGTTATATAACATGCAATCTTGTGTGGCAGGAATGCATATTGTGTGCATCTGGCCATTAGCCTATATTTATGTCATTAGTGGCCATTAAAATGTTTAATATTTTTCTCAGTGTATTGCCATTGATCTCCTTGGGCAGTGGATGCAACATATGGAGATGCAGTAGCAACATATTTGGCCTGGACTAAAGCAAATGTTGGAGGTCACCAAGCTGCTGTCCAGCCCTTTCCAGAAACAGGCTGCATCGTTGACAGATGGGTCCACAGCCAAATGTGCGATTCAGGTGAACCCTGCATCTGCTTATCAGGGCAAGTTAATTAATGTGACACCAGTTCATTTCAAAGTATTCTGGGTTTTCTTATTTGCGTTTGAAAAATATTTAACTTTAAACTGAACTTGACTTGCGTTCCTCGTGCCACAGGAGAACTACAAAATACACTCCAAAAAAAGGTACAATTTTTTTAAACAAAAAATATAGTATGCTGCAGGTTTTAAATAGTCCCATGTCAAATATTGTCACACAAATTGCATGTTATTACCATGTGATAAATGTTTGGTGTTATTATGGTATATTTTGTTTTATTAACCTGCTACTTGGAATTGTATTATTTTTTTATTTATTTTTAATGTTTGTTTAGCATTTATTGATAGAAAATAAGTTTTAAAGAACTATACATGTTTTACATTTTGATAAATAAAAATTAAAAAACACAATTTAAATAAAATGCACCAAACACATCCTCACATCCTTTTACCTGTACTGTTGTTTTATACAAAAGGATACTGCCTTTGACTGTAAGATGTTTAAAAAATATACTATATCTTATACCATTATAGGTATGTAAAGGTATATGCTTTTATAGAAAAGCAACAAATAAATTCAATATATATTTTAATGCGTATCATGTTTAATTGTATCCATAATTTGAGACAGTAATTCAAGAACACCCCTAAACACATGCACCAACATAAAAATAATAAAAAAAAAATCTTAAAGCTAGAAGGCAATAATGACCAGCCTTTAGTATGATGGAACACATTCTTGACTGTGGCAAAGGGGCATTATTTCTCCTTAAACTGAAGTGATTTCTATGCTGCAGCCAAACTCTTCTAAGAGGATGTGAAATTAGTATTTCAGTCTTCCTCATGGTGCTAACACAAGTGATTCCCGTGAAGAATCAGGTGAAGTCTCCCCATCTCTCTCTTTGCTAACCCTCTGTGCTACTGGAAATGAAAAATAAAAATTGCTTATGCAACACAAGCTCACCTCTATAAATTAGAGTGTGAAAAACAATTTATCGTCTGCCTGCGGATAACCCTTTTCAGCTGACTCTGAAATCACAGTGCACATAAACAGCCTGCATAAAAGGGCTACGGCTGCACCCGAGAGAGTGCATTACACCATGAATCAGTTTATTAACGCCGGCTGGTGGCACAATGCTGGCGGGGGTAAATTTGTTCATTTGTAAAGATTGGTTTATGACATTTATCTACACTCTTGTGCCAGACCACTAAAATGTAACAAATGATGCAAAGATAAACATATGGTGTAAGGTGTCTATAATGGAATGACATCGGGCTAGACGTTCCCTCTTTCCAAAACATTTTTTTGGAAAGTATTGTGCCTTTATCTGACTTTTTGGACAGTATTCTAACCATTGTGGAATCAGATGGTTTTAAACATTTAAAGGAAGTGTGGCACACGGGGAGCGGGCACACAGTGGGAGCGTGTTCTTGATATTACAGCAACTACTTGACTACGCCACGATGGGAATTTCACCCAAAGATTAGAATAAACGCCCTTAGGCGCACACAGGTTCGAATCACTCAAGGAGCCAGAGACATAAGTCTAAATACAAAAATATAATTTTATTGCAATTTAAAAAAACAAGTTAAAGGGTCCCAAAGTTGTTGTGGTGTTTCCCAACAGGAGCTGAGACAAGGAACTGGGGCTTACCAACAGAGGCAGATTTAAATATTCAATGACCCTCTGATAGTACTACACTCCACAGGGCACACGCACACAGTCTGTTGTTAGTGATGATCACAACATGGGTTAGAGAAACACCAATCGCAATCTCCTGCCCCTGGTGCCCAGATCCTGCCAAAACAAGAAAAAACTCATTAAAGGGTAGAACGGACCTTATATCAGACTCAAGGAACTCAACTGCAAAAGAACCCAAAACTGCTGCTAAAGAAATAAGACATTCCCTTAAATGACCAGAAAAAGAGAAACTCAACCAAACAAACCAAAACGACATAAGGGAGGCGTCGAGACTGACACAGTAAAAAGTCTCGGAATTAAGAAAATTATACACACATGCAGATTCACACTGGTAAATCAATCAAGTAGACTAAAAAAAATGGATTAAACACAAAAGGAAACAACCAAGATACAACAACCAATTTGCTTACACCAATACACTTAAACACAGAAAATTGAGAAAGAAACCAAATACAAACAAGTGTAGTACAAGGGGAAATCAATAACACAAAACAACCAAAAACGTCACAAACAAAAACAAATGAACAACAGAGTTCAGCCTGTTTCCTTGCCTAGCTCACAGGCCAAACTACAAACTAAGAACAAAACGAAAAGATAACTAAAGTCTGATATTACAACCCAAAACGAATTCAATTATAGAAACAAAACCGGGAACAGAACAGCAACGCCGCCAAACAGAACGCGAAGCACCCGACTTGCATTCAGTCATGGGCGTTCAAGGATGTCCACTTTAAAGGAGGCGGTAAGAAATCGGACAGCAACACCACAATTTAAATGGGAAATAAAGCAAGAAAATGATCATCCAGCAACACACTCTTGGAGCTACGGATGAAGGCCACACTACAAAATGCAAATGAATGCACGTTTAACCGAGGAATATGCAATAGCTTATCACCAGAAAGTGACAATTAACCAGATGATTTAGATTTTCTGATGTCTACCTCCAATTCACGGAAATTGCACAACGCCGTGGAGCGTTAAAGCAGGAGTGAGCTGCAATGACTATACTCTCCTCTTAAGAAATAAGAGAAAATTAGACTCCCTGCTCAATTCACAAATACTAAAACAACATTTGCTTATCCGTGCATTCTGCGTTCACACCAGACGCAAATTGCGTGAATAAATCACGCTATTCGCGCATAGTTGGACGCTTGAACATTTTGAGTTTATTCGCTTCATTCGCATGTGAAATTTACTTAAAAATTAAAAATTTCACACAAATATTCAGTAAATATATGAAGAGTTTGGATCCAAAACGGGATAAACACCAATTTTAAAAAAATCGAGATACTGCCAAAATAAGCTTCACATTTGGTCTCTATTCAAAGTTCCGTCATCAATAAAAAAAACGCGATATCCGCCACGTTTTCCTGCACTGTTTCTTCCCTTTTTTTCCAAAACGCGATAAACGCCAGTCCTGATTTTTAGCAAAATGAAACATATCTATTCGACCAATCACGGCGCACTATTCCAACACGCAAACTGCCGTGGCTGCGCACTGTTAGTAAACACAGGTAAACACTGTTGTTTTTTAAAAGGGTGTTTTCAGTGTTATAAAATGAACAACTTTAATGGCATCGATGAGCCAGTGCTCGTTTCGTCTATGGGAAAGAAGCACAAGCCTTTCAAAGACGATCACAACAGGGGACATATAAAGAAAAACTGAAACTCAGGCGGTGGTAAAATACCGGCGATCTCTTGGGGCTTGTCATATGTATAGATCAAGAGAAACTTTTATCACAAATGATAACTTGGCAAGTGATTAGCAAGTAATAACTTGTTATTTGTGGTTATATTTTTGTCCACTCTCATACAGAAAATGAGTTTTTATTTAATGGATTTAACTGAAGGATATAACCCATTTTGGGAAAAAAATGATTTGTTTGTTAATAAATGTTTAAAATCAAAATATAGATTTTAGTTTTTTGATGTTATTACAAACACATGATGATATATTACAGTTTGAAACAGAAATTAGTAGTTTTCATACAAACCCTTTTATGGGAAAGAAAACACTGTTTTTCTCAGATTAATAATTATGGATTTATCCCGTTTTGGAACCAAACTCTTCATATTTTTATGCCGGTATTTTTAGTATTAAATGAAATACACATCACATATCTGTGAAACCAGGCTAAAGTCTCATAATTTAATTATCAAAAAAATCACAAAAAACTAACTGGGTCACATTTGTTTATACAATAGTCAGTTACCTGAGTACCTTCAATATTACTTTAAAGTTACTTTACCTTCAATATTTCGCAAGAGGTGAATTCTGAATATGTAGAATCTCAATATTCTTGTATTTACAGTGAATGAATGCATCATTAACAGTTTCAGACTTGATTAATTTAGCCATTGCAAAGCAGCAGAGCTCAAACCTTTGTGACACTCATGCCTTTGCTCATATTTTATGTCTTCTAAATACACTCAACAGCTGACTCCCTTCAAGGCAGGTGCTTGATAACTAACTGTGCTGGTTTCTCTTTAATGTTGTCTTTCATCATGGAAAAATGAAAGGGGCTGGCTGGCTGTTTGAAATATCAAAAGAAAAATATGGTCTAACTAATCATTCCATCAGTTTGTTTTATCAGATTTGATCAGAGTTCTGCGATCAACAAACTTCACAGAGAAAATAATTATTTTCTGGTTCAAGTTCTGCATGCAAATGGGAAGTTTCTTTTTTGTAATATTTGTAGAATTAATTAACAGCTTAACATTTATCTACAAAAGTAAAACCTGTCTTCTTTAATTTTCAGCCCTTTTCATTTCTACCTGATAAATGATCTGTTGTCTCTGGAGTCATCTGTTGAGTGTATTTAGATGACATAAAATATGAGCAAAGGCCTAAGTGTCACATACTCAAAGGGAGATCAAGGTTTGAGCTCTGCTGCTTGGCAATGGCTAAAGTAATCAAGTCTGCATCAAAATTGTTAATTATGCGTTCATTCACTGTAAAATACAAGAATACTGAAATTCTACATAGTCCGAAATGTAGTTTGAATGGCAACGCTCATAATGTCATAATGGATTGCTTTGTTATTCCTGTAGCTCAATTGGTTGAGCTCAAATCCAAGTTGTTAGAGTATCCAAAAGATCAGGAAGCTGATTTTTCTGAATACATTCTGAAGGGTCATAGCACAGCAGGGTTCTCATAACTGTGGGCCAAAAAAAGTCCTCAACTCTTTGCTGTACCTGCCAACCAATTCTTGCATTGAGTCTCATTAACAGAACCACCCCAGGCACACCAAAATGACTTCAGATTTATTAAAAGCTAATTTAACCTTAAATAGGAAAAAAGTGCCACTCAAAAAAATCAAATCTTGGCTTTTGCAGAAAATCTGCCAGATTTTTTTTTTTCAGATATTACCCTGAAAGAGTGCTTTCAAGGTCTTTGTGGTTTATTTATATGGCACTCTAATTACATTTAGTTTTTTTTTTTTAATTATTATTTTTTTTAAATTTCTAAATTGATTTTTGACTGTCCATCATTTCTGTAACCATTTATTTAACTTCTTTCACACCATTCCTCTTAGGAAGGATGTACTTAGAAGGCAGTATCCTAATGTTGTAAAGATTTGTGTCAGGAGCACCCATGTGATATTTTAAAATGCCCTGTAGGTAAGCAGCTCACTAGATTTTAAAACAGAATTGTAGTAGTCTGGCCAAACACTGTGCAAACTTTAGTTTGGCAGTTGTAACAAATAAACAGTGGTTGCATAGGGGCAAACTTGCACAGTCCAAGTTTTAAACAACACATGTTTAACTCTCAAATCTTACAACATAATAATATTAAACCAGAAGCGTCTGTCTCTAGAGGTCTGTAAAAAGGTTTTCTGAGTTCAGAGCAGGTGTAAGAGTCCATCTGGTTCTTCTAAACCAGAAGGCTAGAACAGGCTCAGCTGATGAGAGCTCCATGCTGTGGCAGGTGCTCGACCTGGCTGATTGCTTCTTGCGTGTACTCCACAGTGGGTGATTGAAAATGCCTCCCAGTAAGTTTGTCACATGGTGCATGAGTGTTTTTCTGAGTCCCTGATTGCAGGGCAAGGACATGGTTTGGCTGTCAGGGCTGATTATGATGGGATCTTTGATTGGTCGTGTAGTAAAGGATAACCTGCTAGTTGCAGCACCATGAAACGAGTAAAAAGAACCCATTTCAACATTATTTTAAAAGATCATAAAATGGTCATGGAGATTTTCATAATTCATCGATAATGATTTCTTAGAATAAAAGAACAAGCAAATGTCAGTTCCAGGGGAACCTTCAATGGGGCTTGGGAAGCAAATGGCAAAGTAATGGATTCTGTTGATCCTTACATAAGCAGTCTTGTTGAAAACCCAATTACCCATGTATCTGATTTAATGTTAGCCTTGTCCTCTTTCTTTGTTCACATATTTATCTGGAAAATTTATTTGGCAAATCTGAGGAATTACTAGAGAAATCAATAATCTTTTAATATGATTGCCCATTGCAGGAGATAACCACTTTCACCCTTATAAACTATTATACTGTAAAGCCAGATCCACGCTTCAATACTAGATGGCTCAAGAAGCTTTACATGAATAACAATTGGTAATATGTGAAATTTCTGAACAAGCTCCTGGCAAGTTAATTTTTCATGAGTTGGGTATTTATTGCAGCCATAGCGCTGATGCACCTAGGGACTTTGAATCATCACAATAGTTGATGTGTTCCAAATAAATCAATAGATCCAGTTGAAAAGAAGCAAGACTGTGACTCACCTCTGTGGATCTGTTAGCCTTGCAGGATCCTAAATTATGAAGATGTGCTTGCAATAGAAAATATCAGCTGTACCTGATCCAAAAGGGCCAGGGCCAAGATTTTCTGTTTTTCTCGAAAGCATCAAGAAGAAGATGCAGAGGTACTGTGTGGTAGCTTGCTTGCTGTGAAGACCAGCTTAGACAAGGCAAGAATATGCATGTTGATAAAGGCTGGTTTACAGTATAATGCTGTTAGTTTTGCTGGAAGACCAGTATTGTCATGCTGTTGATCAGCAAACCTGGCTCAAATAGGAGAGCCGAAATGTCTATGCTAAACTAGACAGACATTAATAAATATGTGCAACATATATTTATCTGACTGCAAATAGTGTGGATTGTTACAAGGATACGTCTACAGTCTACAAATGCAACAGGTCTGGTGCAATGATAAACATCAACATAACTATGCTGATTGTAAACCATCTCCAGTAAGGAGAAAACAGTATCAGTACGATGTATGTCTCTTGATAAATCCACAAACATGTCAGAAGCAATTATTTCATAGCCCACCACATACCTGTCAATTAAGCCTGCTTTTCATACGCCTGACAGTTTCTTGATTGTAGCCAGAAAGAAACAAACAAAATTCAGGGCGGAGGGAAAAACATTTATTGTTTCATAATCACTCCTGCTCGGCTTTTTCCCATTTTTCCTTTCTGTGGTAATCTCAGTACAGTGCTTTCTTCAGGCAATGCTTTGACATTGTTGTTTACCACAGGTATGCTTGATTAGTAATAACCTTTTTGGGGGTTCAGCAAAACTAATCATTGTTGGGGCTGATTAAAACCATTTAGGGTGTTGGAGGGAGGTGCTGGGTGTTAGTGTAAAAAAAGGAGACGGGAATTAAAATGAGGGGCTTTGATGATGGTGAAGTCTGAATATTATCGTCAAAGCTCAATAACTGCTGATGTTATTGTGTGATATTAACATGTTTAAATTATTTACTGATTTATGCGTGTATGTGTCATGCTGCAATGGTTCTATGCTAAAACAATACTACTAATAGGATCATGACATTGTTCAAAAATCGGATTCAACTTGTACCTTATTCTATATATTCTTTTGTGTTACACGGAAGAAAGAAATATGTGATTCAGATGAGGATTAGTAAATAAATTTTCTTTACATTCATCTTGAAATAAATTTTTGAGAAAAATAAAATAACCTGTGATTTGTGGTAAAAATAAACAAAATAAAAATAAAAAACATGGCATTGTGGGTATAGGCAGGAGGCAAACCATTATAAACAAGGAGCATTTGGTCAAATTCTGCAGGAGCAACTGGGAACTGGATAACATTTGCTCAAACTTATAGCTTAGGGCCTTGGAGGGTTGATCTACTACAGGTTACTGTGTAGTATGTATGTAGGGTGTAACTGATTTTTTTGAAAAGAGAACAAAATATTGTGAAAGAGCAAGAAAACAATATGTGCACACATATACAATACACCAGCAGAAATCATGTTATGAAACGACACCAATGATGTTTTTATAAAGAGGTCAATGTTCAGTGTTCATTGTCTAGTGACTTCTTGTAGCCTTGGCCAGTTGACTACATAACACTTTCTTAGTATGAACTTAACTAACATTCATCATCTTGTACCTACAGAGCACAGCACACACTATATAACCTAGAATTGTTGATGAAACTAATGAAACCCTGACACAAACCACAAGACACCACCTCCCTTTACCCAAAATGTATTGCAGAGGGCCTGCATTGGGTATCCTTGATTAGGGTGAGGTTGATGTTGGCCTACAGTATGTAAAACATGTTTATTGGCCAATTAGCACACATATGTGACAGATGTAAACTTTCAAATATCTTCCATAATGGAAAGATGGCTCAACGTGTGTCAGCTGTGCCAGAGGGAATGACATGTTGGTAACATTTAAGTTGTTTTGTTTACACAGCTTGTGCTACAGTAAAATTATACATAATTATAGACATTTACCTGAGTATTGATTAGAAGCCCAGGTAACACCTGGTAAGACTTCATAAGCAATAAAGCATGATGTACAAAGTGGTGTTGTAAGGAACAACGCTCAACTGCTTAAAACATTGTTAACCATGATAAAATTAATTAGCAGACAGCCTCAAGTAGCTCATTGCTTTTATTAAATGGCAGCAACAGCAATATGATAAAACACACTGCTGTTCAATAATTAATTACTGTACATTAATTTATAATAACATCAAAATATTTTTGTTGAGTAATATAATTATAATTCATTGGTGTCATTTTGGTGTTCAGGGAAGTTAACATGATTAAACATGATTACATGTAAGAATCCTGTAGTGTGAGCACTGCTTTAGGTTAATATTGACTTCTATGGGTGCTGTGCAGTGATACACAGTTGTGAATGGATGCTTTATATAATATCTGTTACTATTGTACATGTTTGTACCATGACCAATCAGCATCCAGGACCAAACTATTTGTTTTATAAGTATATTACAATGCTGCATATGTGATAACATACACAGGAGGTTTTCATTTTAAGATGAATTTTGTTTCCATGTTTTTTAAATGCTGCACACACACACACACACACACACACACACACACAGCAGTGTGCAACAGCAATCCCTTTAGGTTGTTTATTATTACACTCAAAGGTTTTTGAGTGTTTAGACAAGGCCAGGTTTCCTAGTACAGCTCATAATGACTAAATGACATCTCACTCAATGGGATCTTGAAAAATGTCAAACATATTAATACTCAAAAACACCTTTGCATATTTACAATCCCACATTTGCTGTCATTCACATAAATTATGCTGAGACATTTTTCTAAGCATCCACAAACATGATTCTGTATACAACCTCCAGCACTACAAAACAACTTAAAGTGTTGATTAAAGTTCAAAAGCCATTCTAGTAACACTTTACAGAAAGGTTGAATTTGTTAACCACATTAATTAACAAATTAACAACGAATACTACCTCAGCAGCATTTATCACTCTTAATTAATGTTCATTTTAATGTTTACTAATACAAGTCAAATTTATATCGTTTACACACAAGGAACAGTAATAATAACAAAACTATTTGTTATTATAAATTCATTAACTAATGTTAATAAATAGGACCTTATTGTAAAGTGTAATTTCTTAACATATTTTGCCTATATTTGTTGTGAAAGTTAAAAAAAATGAATTGAAATGAATTGATTCATAAATGCACAAATTATAACAATGTGTTACAATAGCCATCATATTAATGTATAACATTAAAATGATAATGTACTTTATAAACAATTAACAATTTATTATGATCATCTCATATCTAACTCAAATATATTTGGCACCGCAGCAATGACAAAGGTTCACAGCTCTGTGTCTGTCGTGTTTCCTGCAGACAGCACAGGGTTCTGTGTTTATTTGAAATTTTAACCTAAGGCTGGAGAACAGATGTGAACCCCTCCTGTCTGCTGACATGAGTCACACACTCCAAGGCTTGTAGTTTGTACTGCCACCACATGTTTCATGCCCTGTGGTGCATTTCACAGTTAAAATACAAGAACACTTCCATCTCACATACATCTCACAACTACAATCTATTTTCTGAAAGCCATTGGTGTATTAGTTATTCACTGATAAACTTCAGAGTCTAAGAACACAAGAACAAGATTAGTTTAATTTATGACTTGTCGTCAAGATTTTTGAACTTTGTGCATTTGGCAGACACTTTAATCCAAAGCAACAGTGCATTCAAGGTAGATGTTTTTTTCATTACATGTGTTCCCGGGGACTGAAACACAATTTTCTACCAATTGAGCTATAGGAACAGCAAATAATAACTTAAATTTCTGTCTGTCTCTCACAAAATACTTTGATTGTATGGCATATGACGTATGGACCACAAGAAGAAATATTGTTAAGAATATCCTTCAAAAATGTAAATTTTCATATGAGTATGAAAACTATTCCTTTAACACTCAACTAATTCATTTAATAACTCTAATCAACAATTTATCAGATTCAGAAGCAGATTAATCTACTAGTGACATAGAAAATAGAAAGATAGAGAGACTGACAGACAAAGACAGAGAGTCACAGAGAGAGAGAGAGAGGAAGTGAGAGTGAGTGGGTTAGTGTGCATGTGCCCCTAATAAACCCTAATAAATGTTTTTCTAAAGGTGACATTAATCACTTTCTTTAGTTAGAACTTCCATTTCACCTTGAGAGACCCTCACCTGTTTTTATCAATATTAATGATTCCCTCTCCTTACTTAGCCAAAGCTATTTCACACTTGGTTAGCTAGACCACGAGAAGTGTCTAAGGGGCGGTATATTTAACGGGCTTCCTAAATATTTTTTGAGATCCCTAATTATGCCACCAAACCTGCCATTTGTGCTAACACACTACAAAATTTCACGGAAGTCATTTATTTCCTTCTGCCTGAATGGAGCAATCAGTTAGTTCATGCATACTGCAAAGACCTTTAAGAAGTGCTTAGAGAATTCCAATTGGTAAGTGTTCAATAATGTACACGGTTCCCATGTTGCTGTCAAAGTCCGAGAGAGCTGTCGTCCAGTATTTCTTTCTCTGAGGATGAAAGTACCTGAAAATACCCAAATTTTATTGCACAGATGTTGCTCTTTTATAGCTCAGGAGATTCGAGTTCTCAGGTGTGTTTCATTTAGGTATTAGCTTAATTAGTATTAGATGTTTGCTCCTCATTTAATCTCATTGCTGTGTATGAGAAATAATTAAGAGAGGAAAAAATATTATGTGTTATTTTCTTACAGA
>JAZGTK010013551.1:0-14255 GCA_036877625.1 Ambastaia sidthimunki | reverse complement strand
TAATCAGTTTGTGGCATTGTTAGGGTGGCATTTCTACAGCATACAGTACAGTAAACCCAGTACTCTGCTGTGGGGGAGAGTGGTCAATATTGAGGGAGTGCTGAATAAAGTAACATACAGTTATCCTCAATGAAAACCTGTTCCACGGGACTCAGGACCTTGGACTGTGCAGAAGGTTCAATAAACTTCCAACATGACAATGACCTTAAGCAAACAGCTAAAACAGGAGTAGCTGAGGGAGATTTCTCTGAATGTTCCAGAGTGACCCAGCCAGAGCCCTGACTTGAACCCATGTCAAACATCTTTTAAGAGATCTGAAAATGGCTGTCCACCAACAGGCCCCATCCAACCTGACCGAGCTTGAGAGCACATTTGCAAAGAAGAATGACAGAAATTCCCCAATCCAGATGTGCAAAGCTTGTTGTGTCACACAAAAACACTTGAGGTTATAACTGCTGCCAAAGGTTTTTCAATTAAATACTGAGTAAAGAGTCGAAATACTTACACAACTATGATATTTGAGTTTATTCTTTTTAATACATTTACAGACACTTCTAAAACTGCTTTCAGTTTGTCATTGTGGGGTACTGAGTGTAGATTAATGAGAAAAAATGAATTACAAACATCACAACAAAATTAAAAAAGTGAAAAGGGTCTGAATGCTTTCTGAATGTATATTCTTTATTCTTTATGTATATGTTTGATCTATCAATACTTTGTTAAGACGTCTGTGTAAACTTGGGAGAAACTCCATATATAGACGTTAAAGTGTGTAAATCACGTGACTTGTGTGACCCCACTTTCACATGTACCCTCTTTGTTTTTATTTTGTTCTGGCTGTCTGAGTGCATAATAAAAAATATTTAATCGTGCAATACTATGTTCATACGATGTGTGTTTATTAACCATCCATTACATGTGATCCTTCATGCAGTCAGGTGTTTACCGTTATTCTGGTAGGTCATTCCGATGGTTCCCCCGGTGTTTATAACCAGGACCCTCGCCTCAGCACCGGGGCTGCTATCCACAGACTCAACGCTGCTGCTCGTTTTCCTCTTCCTGCGACTCTGACCCATGGCGCTGCGGCTGAGAGACGACTGAAACAGATCGGGCTGGTCGAGCTGATTGAACCTGCTGTGAGACAGGGCTTGAGCCAGCGAGGTCATGCTGGCTGAAGACTGAGCCGAGATAGTGCGCTTACCAGAGCACCAGCTGTCTCTTAAACACACACCGCCTGTGTTTCCGACACTGACCGCATTCATACGCGTGGCTACAAACATACGACGAGTCAAATGTTTTATAAAATGTTATATTTTATTGTTACACGTGAAACAACGATTAAAATAAACAAATAAATAATACATACAAAGAACATTTATAATACTATATAAAAAAATATCCAAGGGGAGAGTGGGGTGACTTGTGCCAGTTTTTACTCAAAGTGACTTAAGTATAAGTATGTTAAGTATAAGTATGACTTAAGTATGTACATATATTTCAGGATGTGGTGCATCCCTGGAAACAATAACTTTGGATCTGAAATAAACTGTTTTAGAAATATAGCTTTCAGGAGAAAAACGGTCTCAGGGCACAGCTTGCCACATGTGCGGGGTAAGTTGTGCCTTTAGGGAAAATACGTTGGGGTAAATTGTGCCAGAACATTCTGATCTCATTAACTGTAATGCTATAAAAAAGCAAGACAAATTCAATACAAAATTACTCATTTAAGGTTTATTTAGATATCGTCACCCTATTAAACTATTGCCATAAGTCATTGTAGTTTTTGGGAAAACACAAAAAACTTAAATACACAATATATGATATTTGTGAATCATTTCAGGCAAAAAGGCTTTGACATTAGATGCCTGTTGACATACATAGAACGCTGTCTGTCAGTTATGTAACATATAAGAATAAAGTGACTTGTGCCAATTTCTGAACATCCCATTGTGACTTAGGCCACTTAAAAACTAATTAAAACTTCTCTTTAATAACATAGTGCAAACTGAAATCAGTGTTAGCTAAAATAAACAAATGGCAGGTAAATCAAACACTGATGAGGCATGCCTATCTCCTCACTTCTCCAGATTATCCCCTGTGGGTATGTAGGTCTAGGTGGTCTAGATCCGGCCTACCACATCCCACTTGTCGATGCTGCAGGGGACTATGAACTTTTACAATAAAAGTTCAGGGGAATATGACAATTACAATCAAATAATTTGTTGAAATAATCATACGTGCCACTGGCACAACTTAACACAGGCCCTTTGGCACAAATCACCCCAGCCCCACACTTTTGAAAAACTAGCATGATCCAGCAGTTTAGAGCTAACATCATGCTAACTGTATAGACTCATTGTGTAGCCTACTAAAGCACTAAAACTTGTGAAATGTTCTCAAACTTGTCTATAATTGTTCAGACACAACAATCAAAAAACCTTAATCATTTGAGCTAAAATGTGCTTATTTCTCATGCCATGTGTTTGGAGAATGAGTAAAATGGATGGCTCTTCAAAATATGTGGCCACATGATCAATTTCTTTTATGGTTTTCTAGAAACAAGGGGTGGAACTACTTCCCCCTGGAACAAATCACCCCACTCTCCCCCATATGTCAAATAATATATACAAACGATTAAGTGATTTAAATTTACTTAATAAATGCAAGCTTTAAATAAAAGAAAAAAATTTATGAATGTATAAACTTGTCGTTGTTTCTTACAAGAAAATGAAAATCATGTCTTTAGTAAAGGTTCATTATCATGTTCATGCAGAATGCCTCATAAACCACACACAAGAAATACAAACCCAGCTTTGATTTACTCTTATTTTGTTACTGTCACTTAATGTGTTTTGATAGTTTTGCTTAAACTATCAAAAACGTATAAATAACCCTTAATTTTTGAACTACAGTTCACTTTTTGAATGTTATACTATGCTGTGCGTTGCAATATATCATATTCTGTTCAAATACCAAGTAGATTTTTTTCCACAAAAAAGTTACACTGTATCTCAGGCAGCTGTTAGTCATTGTTCAGAAAGTTTTAACAAACATTTTAGGCACTTAAAATGTGTGACAAATTAAACAATAGTTTTGAATCTAAAAAAAAATTAAAATAATTTGATGGGCTTGGAATCAGTTATTTAAAGTCCACCTAAAGCTGTCTTCTGGAATAACGCATGACATGGTTAGCCACCTTAACATTAAACATGTACATTAACATTAAGGTCATTGTAAGAAAAGATATGTTATTATTTTAAAATATGTATTTCCATATAGCTCGTATTTTGTGTATATTTTGTGTTTAGCCTTCAGACATGCAAACCAATATGTTGGTTTTTATTTTATAACACAGATAATATCCATATGTTTGATTAGTTATTGACTGAACTAAATGCTCGTAATTCTCTGAATTACCTTATAATGAATATCAATGTTTAAGAAATGTTACAGATGTGGGTTTAAACATAATACAGGAAGCTGATGACACTGTTTTAATATTGTTATGTTGTTTTTTACCACTAGAGGTCGCCATTTACCTGAATGACGATATATGGAGCGCGGTTGATAAAACTGTGCAAACCAGCAGTTGTGGGTAATTGACGATTCCTCGTGTCAAACATGCACATAGCTAGAATTAACAAAACAGGGAAAAAAAACTTATTTGTCCCCACTAGTCACTTAACTAGCTCAAAGTCGGTACAACTTTGTCAGAGACCTGTCATTTACAGACCAGAGATCAAATGTTTAGGGCATTGCATAAAATTGCATATAAATGTTGGTGGTAGTTGTACATAAATAGACAATGGCATTTATTATTGTTACTAATTACTAACAACTATTAAACAATGTAGATATAATAAATAGGTAATATATTTAGACTGTTTATCATTTATGTTTTTGCTCTTTTTAATGTGCAAAAGTGTAACTGTAAGGTAACGCCATGGATAGAAGTCACAATGCACAAAAAATCACATGACTTTAAGAAGGTGGCGCGGAGGTCCGCAGCAGAACCAGCCGCACTTCATTCACCCTCACACGCCCTTTCCGGTTTATACATTCGGAAGTATTTGCGTCAGAAGATCAGAAGACCGTGCGTGAGAGACGTGCCATGAAATTTTGTCAAGTCAAAAGTCCTTGCAATAAAACAATGTTGCAATAAAACAATAAAAAAGTTAAATATTAAATGCTCACTTAAATGAATAACATAACATTTTCCAAAATTACCATAACATTTTCCAACCCATTCATTCACGAGAACTACACAGTTGTCTCTGTACCAATTATAATGCAACACATTTTAGTTTATTGAAACTTTATTTATAACACCAACTGTATTCTTCCTAACATATAGAGATCTTTCAAGTCCACTTTCCAATTGGTTGTTTTTCATGTCTTTATGTGTTATTGTTGATTGCCGTTTGATTATAAAGCATCTATTGGCAGATCAATCGAAATCTTTACGTTTTGACGTTCGCTGAACTTTTATTATGAAATTTGGGAACAGTCGTTTCCGCTGGTTCGAGGTGACGTAGTGCGTTTCACAGTGAATTCGGCGGTTGGAAGTCGGCTGGTTGCAGAAGTGAACAGTGAGCTTGACACAGCTGGAGAATGGCGGTCCTCTGCAGGTAACCGAAACGCTCAAATAAACGATAAGAAGCTGTTAAGGATTTATTTTACATTTCCTGTATGTTTAAAGAGTGTATGTTGGCGGTTTTTATGGGCTGTGCGGCCGGCAGTGCTAGCAGGCTAGTCGCTCTTTTCTGGCACTCCCTCTGAGCGTCTCTTGTCTCGCAGGGGCACGTGAGAGTTTGAATTCGGGACGGTTGAGATCGATGTGGTTCCGCTTCGAGCAGCCCGGATGACAGACCCACCGACCGGCCAGTTTAATGCTTCACAGTCGAGGCTCTGAAGGTCTTCAGCTGCTATCCGGTTACATTTTGGGGGAAGGACGCGGAAAAGCCCCCGAGACGGACATTGACAAGCCAAGAGGAAGTCTTAAAACACCGCAGGCTCCTAAAGAGGCCTCGCAGCACTTCAGTCACACCGGAAAAGCGCTGAAATGTACATTTAAGCGCTGATTTTGTCTTGTTTCCCTGAATTATCAGAGTTTTAAAACGAGTTTCGCCCGTAACTAGAGCAACAGCTTAAATCGAGCTTTGATCTTTTACATTGTGTGGTACTGAAACTTCAGTAATCTGTAGTTCACTAGCACCGATCTGCTGGTGCTGCATTGACAGGCAGTTTATTATTGATCACGGAGACTGTGTGTCCAGTTACTAACGTTATACACACTGTCGCCCACTTATAAACTTCACGCTCTTAGAAGTTTTAAAGAAGAGTTTCACTAACTAGTCGATTGACTCTTGACCGACTCGCATCATTTTTTGGAAGGTGGTAACCATTTATGAACAGTTTACAAGATGGGGAAGATGCTGTCAAAGATATTTGGTAACAAAGAGATGAGAATATTGATGCTCGGATTGGACGCCGCAGGAAAGACCACCATCCTTTATAAATTGAAACTCGGTCAGTCCGTGACCACCATACCCACCGTCGGTTTCAACGTGGAGACGGTCACCTATAAAAACGTCAAATTCAACGTGTGGGACGTCGGCGGACAGGACAAGATCCGTCCCCTCTGGCGACATTACTACACGGGCACTCAAGGGTTAATTTTCGTGGTGGATTGTGCGGATAGAGATCGCATAGACGAGGCCAGGCAAGAACTCCACCGTATTATCAACGACCGGGAGATGCGGGATGCCATCATCTTAATTTTCGCCAACAAACAAGACCTACCGGACGCCATGAAGCCGCACGAAATCCAGGAAAAGCTGGGACTGACGCGCATCAGAGACAGGAATTGGTACGTTCAGCCCTCCTGCGCGACCACCGGCGACGGACTGTATGAAGGCTTAACCTGGTTAACATCTAACTACAAGTCCTAATGACACCGTTTTGCACTGACTCTTTAGGACAAATGAGCTTAATATGGGGAACATTAGACCTCTCCAACGAATCTTCTTAATATTTTGAGTTATAGTTAACATTTTTTTGTTTTGTTTTAAAATGGCCCTTACAAAGTTATCTCTGAAACATGGGTTAGGCTTGCTTTTGCTTTTCTGTGCATTGTGGCACACACCTTGGACTGTGGCTTAACATGATAAAGCATTCCTGAATGAAGAGTCTATTTTTTTCTCCTTGACAGAGTAGGTTTTATATATTTGTTGTCTTTTCTTCAGCTTCTTTCTTTGAGAATTGAAAATAAAAAAATTGATGGGTTTGCCCCCATCAACTCCAACATCAGTGTGTTAAAGATGTTTATACCGCAGTGTATGAAAACTGTCCAGGCATCTACTGTAGCAAAGCACAGTTTTGCTGAGGAGGTTGTAGCATACTAACTGTAAGTAGCTATGTGGTGTAACAGGTTTTAAACTGTGCCATAGTATGATATCACTGACATCCAATGATAATCACCATGTAAATGAGTCCATGGAACATTTTATGCAAAAGTGTTGGACTATGATAGTGGAAGGAAAACTTGCCATAGACATAAATGATATTCTCACAGCGTAATCGAGCAGAGTGATGTCTTGTGCTCTCAAAAGCTTAAATCCACCAGAAGGTTTTTGTCTGCGTTGCACTGTAGCCCAAAATTAGTTAAACATTATAAACGGCTTAATTTGATCAATATTGTTTGAACAATGCCTTTTGTATCCCTTTTACCGTTTAGGCTAATCACATTGACCAGATTGTCTTTTGCTTATGGTTGTGTTTCTAAACTGTGGGATTAATACATGCATTTCAAAAGAAGTGCTCACAGTAAAGTGGACTGTTTCATTCTAATCATTTCATCTCTTTGCTTTACTCGTTTTTGAGAAACATGTACAGAAACAGCTATGTAACTGTAACTTCAAATTAAACCGTCATTTTAGTAGTTTTAGTTCATTCTTATTCTGACTTTATGCTATTGATGCATGGGAGTTTCCACTGTTATATAAGAAAGCCAAACCAAAGTCAAATGGAAAATATGCTGAGCTTTTCTGTGCTAGGAAATTCCTCCCACCAGCCCTATTATTTGCTTTTTAATTTTTGTGGTAGCACACATGAAAGTTGCTTATTCTCACTTTGACTGTCATTGTGTTTGTCTAGGTGTAGAAGTCTCATATTTTCCTAACTGGGACACTAAGAACTTTGGCATCTATGGTTGATAAGGTTGTAAAGAATGTGTAGGGTTTAATGTTTGACCTTGTGGTCGTGTTTGCACACAGAAGTAGAAACTCTGTTCTGAAGGGAGCGTGTGTAATGGCAGATTTGTGGTAAGTGATTCCAGTTGTGTGTTAAAGAGGACGATGACCGTCTGGCTTTAACTTAGAATTTTCAAAGTGTATCAACTCATTGTAAATATGAATTTCAGATAAATATATATTAAGTTAATCTCCCAGAATAAGCGCTATCAGCACTGCTGTGTTGGGAAGTGGTCAGGTCTACACACCCCCTACAAATCCAGCTTTAAAAACAGGACCGTTTGAACGACCGGCGCTGGACTGCACAGCTGCCGCTCCTGCTGACAGCTGCTAGAAACAAGTGCTGCGCTCACTTGTGGCTCGGCTGCTTTGCACGCCATCTTGAATGATTGTTAAACCAGCAGACTGCTTCTTCCCCACTCAACATGACAGTATTCAAATCAGTCAAAACCACATCAGCTACTCGTATTGCCGGAAATGAGCTGATTGCTGCTGTTTTGACAGTTGGTATGTGAAGAAGTTTCTGTATTTGTGAAACAGAAATTCTGGTATTTTCCCCCTTTTTTAAAGAAAACTTGCACAAGTGAAAACTGACAAGTGTTCAAAGGCTGTATTAGTTGTTAACCATTCCTTAGGGATGAATGTTACTGCTACTATTGTGCTCCAACTAGTTAAGACCTGCCAGTAAGCCAACAATACAGACTTTTATATGTTTGACGAACGTACAAGGTTTGTACTGTTTGAATCACATGGCAGGTGAATGTCACATGTGGTTTTTTGAGGGATTTTGCATGTGGATTTATAAATAACTGGAGGTCAACATGTCTTTCATTCCCTTTTCATGATGTTTCATCCAAAGCAAAAACCAAGAATGAACATGCTGAAAATGAAAAGGGAAGCATAAATAGTTGTTGGAATGTGTTTGTAAGTGTGTGTATGGAGGAAAACAGGTGCTGTTTATGCCTGATCAGTTTTGTTAGTGGACACACTGTGAATGAGGGCAGAAATATTTTGCGTGTGAACATCAGTGTTACATTTTGTCTGATGGTAAATATGTTTTAACCATGAGGAAGTGTGACCGTGTCTTTCCAAACAACTACGCATTTTATAGTTTCACTTCCACTTAAGATTCAAACCAGGGCTGTTGTACTTTTAACCACCTGCACTCATCCTAAAATGGCTTTTTGTGTCACACTTTGACCACAGACTCCTTTTCTATAATCTGTTTAACCTAGCACGATATATGAGGGCAAAAATCCAGTAGCTAATGTTTCTCCGCATTTTCAACTCGGCAATAGTTCCAGCATTGTGAGTGAAGTAACGGGTGTGTTTTTTGCTCTGGAAGGTTTACTGCAGAGCTGATGTGGTGGTGATGTGTAGAGGGAAGTGGTCAGTGTGTTGCAGATTGTTGGGTGGTGCTTGTGTAGGTTCACTGCTGCTCATGGTGGTGTTGAGCTAATGACATAGACGCTATTAATAGTGCTCAAGTGTGTATAATAGGCAACAAAGCACTTACAATCCTTACATAGACTACATGACACTGTCTGGACACATTTCAAGACCCTGTTACTCTTTCAGATCTCTCACCCTGTTCTAGACTGGTATCAGTTTCTATGCAACATAACCTTTATCACCAGAGTTACTACCTAGACAGTCGAAGTAAACGTAATTGTTTGTACAGCTTGACTGCTGGCTGCTACATGCTAGTTTCGGTTAAACAGGTTAGGTAACTGTAGTGCTTAATATTTAATTTGTCATAAGCTTAATGTAATCGATATTAAACAATTGCCTTGTTTATCACTGGGGGAATCGCATGTTCTGTCAGATTGGATGCACGGTTATCTTTAAGGTTTTTTCTTTACAGGTTGGCTGGGCTGAATATATGGGCTCCGTGCTTGTGTCTTGACAATTTTGAATTGTTTCAGAGACAGTCAGGGTAATTAATGCAAAACACTAGAATTCTCTTATTATATACAACAGAGATGTCTATACTGTATAGAAGCTGCCCTGCCCAAAACATGAAATATGGATGTGCAGTTGGTTGTGTAAAGAACTTTGGTGCCAAACTTTCAATAATAAAGACTACAAAATAAAAACTACATAAAAAAAACTACACTGGCAATTTTTAACACAGATGTTATTGACTCCAAGTTGTTTTAGTTTATATAAAGCATTATGGTATATAGCCTATATTAGCCTATTTATCTGCCATAAATGTTAATGTAAGATGACTGTAAACTGAATACAGAGATAGTGTTAGTGTATCTTTGTAGTGTTTACATTCTGTGGACTCTGACCCTGGTGAACCACAGCTACACATGTTCTCAGATTACACTGGAAATGGAAAATTGAGTGGTGGGAGAGAAAAACAGGGCAAAAAGGGAAAGGTCAAAGGGCGGCATCTAGAATCAATATTAGCAATGACAGTATGAAAACTACCAATCACATTTATGCTTACTGATGTGTGGAATCCAATCACTGTCTCTTGATACTGACCCAAAGCGTTAGCATAACTCTAACCCTAATAATAAGCTAAGCATGCACACATACTCTGGGCTTTGCTGCTTTTATTTTTTGAAGACTAAATCACTAATAATTGGTCCACTGTTACAGGGCAATTAATATTAACACACAGTGCTTGAGGAGGATACATGTGGCATTTTTACACTTTTCCCTCTTTAAATAAATCTTAAAAAGGACATATGGATTCGAATAAATTTAAGTTGATTTATATTTATATAGGCTATTGCATCAGGTCATAGAGGCCATGGTAACTAAAAAGATCACAGCATAGTATGTTGTAAAAACAAGACTTCCTGTCATGTGCACCAATGTTGTCAGTACTGATTACTAACAGAGACTTTTAATCTGTCATAAGCATTTGCCTTGATTCTTTTTGTAGTTTACACTCCTGTTAATGCTTTATTTTGCCATTTTTTTAAACGTGCCAGAGGACAAAGTAATTGCAATGTTACACCTTCTAGCTTGTGTTGAATTATACTAAAAAACACTTTTTCCCAAAAATGCCCTGTGCACAAAAATCTCCAGTTCATTCCTTGCTATGTTGGCTGGAGAAAGCATTTCTATGGGAACGTTTAGATGAATGGGAAAGTGGAAGTGGAAGATTGTTGTTTCACTGTTCAGACATGATGGATGGATTACACAACCAATGAGGTTCGTCCCCAGTGACTCATCAATGGATCTATTAACCAGTGGGTGCCGAACACTAATTCTTTATTATTACTTTAGAAGAGGACTTTTCCCTCCCACTTACAGATCATCATATGATTCATATTAACTCCCACATGCAATTTCAGACTGGAATTTCACTGCAATAAACAGGCTGCATGAACACATTCCAGCCTCTCTACCCTGCACTTATTTATAGTGTTTATTTTACAGACATTGATCCTTACATTTGAGTACAATGACTGAGCCAAAGTCAGTCAGTAAATATGGTTAAGGCTTGTTTCAGTGGTAACTCACGCTGGTACAGGGTGTAACCATGTGCAAAAAGCAGACCCACCCATCTTTCAAGCGAGCGAGACAAACTCACCCAAAAGCCTGTTTGCTTGATCTGTTGCTGTGGCAACAGTCTTACAAGCCTGTTACTCTGAAGTAAGAGCATGTCTGAGTCAGATCTTTCTTTCAGAGGGCTGGTCAGGACAAATCTGTCTTGTTGACTTAGTCTCACATGGTGATGTCATAAAATGAGGTGAAATTTTATACATGCTTTGGGTTAAATAAAATGGTTAATATACAGTATATGTGATTTGTGTTTAAACATACAATTATAACAGTATACACAGAAACAGAAGTGTGTATGATCACACAAATGTCCTGCGGTCTTTTCAAACTCCTACAATTAAGTTCAGCACACAGCTCATCCCAGACTGTTTATGTGGAAATGAATGGTAACTTTAAACTGCTGCTTGTTTATGAGAGGCCTGCAATTATTTTTTATAAACGATTAAAAATGTCAAGAAATCCATAGATCTGTAGAGTAAAGACACACTCGGCATCAGCAGAATATTATAATGATGGTGGGACCCTAAAGACAGTAAACAACCACCCAGAAGGCCTTAGCAACAGCTGTGCATTTATACACTTAAAACACCTTAGCAACTATTCAACAGTACATTGGTAACCAGCCACTAGACACCCTAACCTTATGGCAGGAGAATTACCCAGGAAAGTATCACTCTGTCTTAAGTTAATTTTACATTTTTTTAATTGTTAAGACGCTTATTTAAGATATGATTTAGTTGTGACACTAAATTAGTTGTAAAATACAGCTCAAATGCAAGAGGTTTAATTTCTTATTTATTATGTATCAACTGACCAAAAAACGGCTTATGTATCTGCAAACCTCCTTAATTTCTAGATACCTTCCATCAACAGATCTTGAGTTCCACATGCCCAGATAATTCTGACAACATAGCTGGAATGTTTTTAAATACTACAAAATTTGGATTACTTTGCTTAGTAATTAGGTGTGAACTACTTTAAGTCCCTCTGTGGCATCTGTTTTCAGAGTTTTAGCAGTAACTATCTTGCCCTGCTTATAAACACAACATACCATTCCTCATTTGACACAGGAAGTGGTTTATAGTTAGCGCTCTTCCTGTTGTGGTTCAGAAGACTGAATGGAGCCATCTGTAGTCACTGAAACCCTGTAGCTGTTACTCTTAAAAGAGGAGTTAGGACTAGATTTTTCACAGTCATAATTACAGTCCTTTAGAAAACTAAACCCAGGCAACATGCAAAGACAGGCACTGAGATCATTTAAGCAGCCTGTGATTCTTTTCATGCCTGAATATTTCATGCTAATTAAAAACATATGAAATGGGGAAGGGTGTTGCACCAATAAAAGGTAGCAGAAATGTTATTTTGAGATTGTGAGGAATTTTGGCAAAATATACAAATGAAATGTTTTAAGTTAAGACCACCAGAAGAAATAGTTCAATTAATAGCTATTCTGTATTTGTTCTTGCTTATTTTGTAACCATAAACCGCCAAGTTTAAATATGCAGAAGCGTGAATTCTTTATGGCCCTCGCATAGTCAACATTTAAATAAGCCAATAATTATCCACCAAGAGTCAAGTTCAAATAGAAGCCACAGACAGGAAGAAGGGAGTTGACTTTTTGCACTGGCATTATAGATGCAGAGACAAAATATTCGGATTGGTTGGCACTGAGGCTGGCTTGGCTAGAGCCTTGAGAAAAGAGGGACCTTGTTTCTGCCAAGCACTGAATGGAGAAACTGCTCTCTGTTGGAGATTTATTGTCTATGTTTTAGCACGCTGTGCAATGCAAACAGTGTTATAGCACGTGTTATTGCTCTTTATAATATATAGTTATTTTACTATTAAACTTTGTGTTTATTTTGCTAAATGTATTCCCAAAGTGATCTCAAAACATTTGGACACTTGAGCCACACTAAAATATATGAGAATAAAGTATCAATCAAAGTGACATCTACAGTCAGATTATACTGGACCACAGAACTAATGTTTATGTTCACTTTTGCATTTACTTTTAATCAACTGGTTCGTCCCAAAGTCACTGAGTTACACTGAGATAAAGTTGGTTTCCAAATTTACTGACAATATATATATTGGCTCAATTGTTTAATTTAAATATTAAAAATCATGTCTGTTAAATAAATGGATGCAGAGGCTGGAAGTCAAGTTCCCACAGGCTGCTTAATATTTGCTTAATCACATTAACTACAGACATGTTTCACAGGTTTGACAGAAACTGTCCATGTATGTGTCATTGGACAGGTATGTGAATCAGCTATACTTTATTTCAATCAGAAAGCATAATTGTGTCATTTGACAATGACTAGATGTGAGCTGTGAGGAGTTAGTGAGGAGTTAGCAGAAGTACTAGGTGGAAGATTGCTGTACAAAATTACTAATTCAGCTGTCAATCTCAAAGAACAAAACTCCACTTACTTGTAACTAAACTTGTAACTAAACTCCAGCTTACTGTAAATATGTTAACGCAATAATGATTATTTTTGGACTAACCATCATCATAGTAGGAAAAGTGAAGTACTGTGATTTTACTTTCATTATCCAGTCATGCATTTATATTCAACACAATTCCAGCCACACCAAAGTTTGTGCATTCTACTGCTGGACACGGATGATGCTCATGTTCTGTCACACCAAGATCTGAAAACTGATGGTCTCTCTGTTCTTACCCTCATTCATCAGATTCATTAAAACAAACATATGAGCTTTAATTCTGTGTTGTACATGAGAGCATGTGAATAAACTGTTGGTCAATAAACTGCATGTAAACAGGAGTGCAGTTTATTGACTACATGCCCTGCAGCCAATAAGCCTGTCTCCTCATTTGTGATGATTCTCAGATAAGGTTTGAATCAGTATATTACTATGATTAGTAAAGCAGCCATAAGTGGACACAAAACTGGCAGCTGGGGAATTTTTGTAACCACTTCCTTTAGACTGTGGGTTAAAGGTCATGGTTTAATTATAACTGTATAATCCACACACATTCATGCACTCAGAGCACCATCAGGCTTTGACAGGCTGTAGCACATGTCCTTATGTCAGCTGTGTGTGTGTGTGTGTGTGTGTGTGTGTGTGTGTAATTCACACTTTTGCAGACTTGCTTCCCTGAGGGGAAAGCAGCTCTTTTTTAAAATATAAATTAAAATAAAATAGCCTGATATAATGTCTCTGTGTATATATAAAGTTTAATTTTCAGTATTAACTACCCATAAATCTATTATAGAGCACTCTAATATACTTGGTGTTTATTTAACATAACATATAGATTTAAAGTGATATTGTAAAGTGACAAACAGCCTTGAGTTTTATGTCCTTTGCAGCTGATGAAAGGCCAGCGTCATTGTTTGGCTCATGAGAGATAAGGCCATTGCTGGGTGTGGTTACATTCACTGTAGTTGGCAGCTTTAAATAATGTCAATATTTGAATAAAATACATAATAATTGTAATATTTTTACACT
>JAZGTK010013550.1:0-14256 GCA_036877625.1 Ambastaia sidthimunki | reverse complement strand
TTTGTGTCATGTCTGTGACCTGCCTTTTTTCTACAAAATTAAACAACTGAATGAACATCCTCCAAGACTGGTGATTCCATAATTTTTGCCAGGGGCTGTATGTCAAATGACCTTTAAGTAATATCAGCAGCTTTTGTTTTAATTTCACAGTCTTGACTCGTTGTTTGATTAGACTGCCAAATGTTAAAAAATGTCGACTCAAAATTGGATTAAAATGCAAAATAACTGTTTTTCAAGATGGTAACTGGACACCACAACATTCGATGAGGTCACGTGACAGTAGGTTTGAGGTCAGGTGAAGCATTTTTCTTTAAATACTGCTTATTGTTTCACTTTCATTTTTAAACTCATTTTTAAACTGTAAGCTGTATACAGTGTTCAGTAGTCATTTTAAATATTAGAGGTTGGCTATTTTCTCATCCTGAACATAGTCATGCTTGTATGTAAATGAATGGTACCTTTATAATGTTCACTAGTCAGTTTTGATAAAACTGAAATAAAAAATAAAATAAAAATAAAATAAAAATTGGACCTTTCATGGCAAGAACTTGTGTGATTCTTAATTTTTATAGAACAGAAGTAATTTCTGTGTCTGCATGTGGTGTAACATTGTAAAAATGTGCGTGTGAAAGTCTAGCAGAAGGTGTTGTTTTCCTTTCAGAGGTGAGCTAATGTAATTGTGGGAATAATTAGTAAGATTAGTGGCAAGACTTTTTTATTAGGTTAGTTTGGCTTTTAAATAAACAGATGTGCAAATTACGTGATAAAATTCTGCCTTCGTAATCTTTCCAGCATTTTATCTTCTAACTCATTACACACCCTCATCCACAGTGGTGTTCTCATAAGTCTAAATGATTATTTTCCTCTTTATTGTTGCTGTTCCAGGTTTTGCACTGCAGCAGCTGAAAGAAAACTGATTGTGGACATCAGACCTTCAGAGCAGATGTGACATGAAGGTGTTAAATACTCACAATATATTTTATACCAATTTTAAAGTTTTGGAGGATGAAAATGTCTTTACCACACCATTTGCTAAGGCAGGACACTGCATGCAATTTTCAGGGGCAGGTGTGGCACAGAACGTATGGAGAATCCAGTTGTGGTGTGATGCACATTCAAGATAAACTGACTGGCTTATTTGATTGGACGGTTTATTTTTTACACTGACACTAACATTGTACTGTTTGTACACTATTGTCTGTGAGGAACACAACTCAGTTTTAATGTTATTTTAGTCTTAAATTAAACAAAAAGTTTGCATACCCCATTGTCACGTCATGTATGTCATGTTTGGCCACTGCTGCTTAAAAACTGTCACAGATGTCTCCATGTGAAATTTTATATTATTTTATATAGTATTTACAAATGTTTTGGTAAAGATATATATTAAGGTATTTATATATTGCTGTATTAATATGATTTAGTGTGATATTTGGGCATATAAGTGAAGATTAATAAAAATAATTTATTGTATTTGCTCCATGATTTTGAGTCGTTTTGACCTAGAAACACATTTTGATATATACACTGATGGAATGTCTGTTTTTCAGGGATGTAATTATTCTGTTTCTACTAAATCGTTTCTAAAGTATTTTTATACATAAATAACTAAGTTAATAAATTATGTAAAAATATACATACTTATACAAAAGTGCTTACACACTGTGTGTACAGATTTTAGCAATATGCTGATCTACAGTTTATTTTTCTTGCTAACTAATGAGCTATTGGAATTGGATAACTGTCCTGAGGAAAATGT
Source organism: Ambastaia sidthimunki (assembly GCA_036877625.1). Lineage (NCBI taxonomy): Eukaryota > Metazoa > Chordata > Actinopteri > Cypriniformes > Botiidae > Ambastaia > Ambastaia sidthimunki. The sequence continues at coordinate 12,497 of JAZGTK010013550.1, read as the reverse complement.
GAGGTAAAGTTGCTTACATCATTAACGTCTTGTGTCTTATGGGTAAAACTCTGAATGGGTGATTATAGGAGAAATGTTTCGGTAAATTACAGTTTTATTAGAAAAGTGGAAAGCTGCCCTCTGTTTAAAGTAGACAATGCAAGATATCAAAATAATTTCCTTTTCTATAATTTTCTATCATCCATTTGTCTTTGCCTGACTTAATTACTGTGGAAGTTTTATGTGATGTCCACAATTTGTTGTGTTGCCTAGGTGATGGAAGGCCACATTAGCTATATCAATCAGTTAGTGTTTGAGCCTATAGAAAGAAAGCAAATAGCCTCTGTCAGTGATGACCACATTTGCAGGTTTGTTACACTCTTTACCCATGTTTCTAAGTGAGAAATATATGTATATTATAATATATACATATGAATGTATGTGTGTGTGTGTGTGTGTTCTGTTCTTTGTTAATGATGCAGAAAGTCTTGACCAAATTTCCACACTGAAACCCAACACTTAGCACAACACGGCCGGCCGTTGCTGTGTGTAAGCGTCAACCGCTGCTGAGTTTTTCTAAGTAATTGGTTAAATGTGGAAATCCAATCAGCAGCTGTGGCTTTTCTTCTCTACGGCTGCAGTTAATGAGCTCCTCGAATGTGGCCCCACCAATCAGCCACTGAGGTAAATGCGGTTTCCCAGCAGTCAGAGGTAATGTAAGACAATGCTCCTGGAGTCTTGGGTCTTCCCTTTTTGCGTCAGAACCGTGTAACTGACACACCTGGACGCTGCAGCGTTGCGGCCTGCCGCAACTCAATGGCCGAGTTAGCAAACCCTAATGGCTTCAAGGTGGATGAAGACCAAGAGGGTAGTTTCCCTCAAAGAAATCCAATATTCAGCAGCTGGATCTTCTACATAGACTCTACCATCATAATTTATGGAATCCATCTTAGATTTTGGATTCTTTAAACCCAGGAGATTTTGTGTATATTCACCATCATCTTCCACACCATGCATATTCTGGGCTCTGTGCTTGAAGTTCTACTCTGATGGATTTCTTGGTGCACATAACCCCATTGTCAACATGCTGCCCCAAATTACCACTGACTCAATATGTTTCTATAATGTTTACATGCACTCATTATCTGGGTGGTTCACCTTATAGAACAGAACTCTCTGGATTCCTCTGCTGTTTACACAGATATTTTATTGTTGTTGGTCAAGCTTCAGACTGTGATTAAAAAAAAGGAACCACTAATCTTTATCATAGTCAGGGGGTGAGAATGTTTCATTTTGCAGTTTGGCAATAACGGGTTTCTTTTCCTGAGCTTCCCTGCTGGAACCTGGATGGTTCTGAAACCTCCTTTGTAATCCCTTACATCCTTCAACTGGTCAACTTAAAAGCCTTCTTTTATTTTGATTAAATAATAACCATCTCTTATGAATAAATCATGGCCCACCCAACATCACAGTAAGGTGTAAACCACTGCAGTTACCATATATTACTAATTCTCAACTGCCAGCTCAAATGTGAGATTCGATAGCATGATTTGATATCTGGTGTCTTGCTGTGGTCATGCATATAAGGAAAACAGCCAGAAGTTACCCAGAATGCCCTGCAAATTATACTTTGCACATTAAGGTGCAACTAGTTGATTAATGTAGCTTTGGTCAGTGAATTTCATGTGAGAGATAGTGTATTTAGTGGGAGACTATGGGGGCCACTGAAGGGAACAGAGCAGGAAACATCCGCCGTAAGCCTAAGTCTCCTTTCCCCATGGAGCCAGAAACAACAGTAAAGTGCTCCATCTGCAGAAAGATTTAAATTCTGTCACGCTGAGAAAATATGGGATGCAGAAGGAACAGCAAGGTGGAAGAAGAGAAGGATCGGGTTAATGTTAGAGGAAGAGTGAACCTTTTCCAGCACGGCCACACAAACTGCTTTTGAGACAGATGTGGCTCTCATCTGGAGCATGTTGTTGTGTGAGACACAGCTTCCCTGTTGAATACCAGCGTGGTTGGTCACTGGCATATGTGACATTTTGGATGCTGAAATGTTGGGTGCTTAACCTGTATGCATCTTAACTAGCATTCTTCATGGTACTAGCAATGGAAGGGTCATGGGTTTTGGTTCCTCACTAGCTAGTCCAGTACCTAACCAGCCTGAGTTATTCATGCTGATCTTGTTCAGCAGGGTTTTTTTTTTTTTTTGCAAGATGCTACACATTTTATTAGTATCTTGCATGCCATTTGAGATCTTGTTGAGGAAGATTTAATTATACACCTTTGTTGTACAATCTTAATTTCAGTTTCTCAGATCTCTTCTGGTGTTACGTAATTCTGTGCGTGTATGTCATGTGAAGAGTGCAACCAGATTGCTTTGAAGATCAGAGCTGATTTTTGCTATTGTGGTGTTGTATGCCTTAGTGCCACCTACAGATTACTGTAGGTAGTGCAGGTCACACAAGTCCACAATATTTGAAGAAAGCAATCCATTAGCAGTCCCATTCATTCTGATGGCAGTGGCCATCGCAAGTAGGCAGTTTGAATTCTGCCTTTTTTGTGTTAATTTCTGGGCACAGACTAAGAATACAGGTACTTCTGAAAGGTTTATTAATGGAGAAAGATGTTTTTAACCACTAGAATAGTGTAATTATGGCATTTACCAGCAGATGCTAAGTGGCCCATAAGTCTTTGATGTGCCTACAATGTCTTAATGTTGTTTGGGTAGGCAGCACGTCAAATTTTGGAACAGGGCTATTGTGTCCTGTAAAGTGAGATTGGTGACTGGCTACTTTCGAAAGGCAGTTTCTCATCTATCTAACATCTGTTTCTAGTTATTGTTATAAAAGTGTAAGGTTTTAAACTTTTCATACTCTTCACGATTGATAAAGTATACCCAACCACAAAAAAAATCTCATTTTGGCCACCGAGACTACCTGAACACAAACAAGACCACTAACCATGTTGTTTTAAACGGGTCAGGTCAAAGCCGTCTGCATTACTTGCACTGTCTTTGACAAGAAGGAATTAGCCCCTGACCAGGTCACCACCATAAATGTTTGTTTCAAGAGTTCTTAACACAATTTCAGTGTTTCTTACCCCAGCCCCATCTAAAAAATCACATCACACTCACAGCTCAGTTCCCGGTTATGCAGTGTGGGAAAACACAGGCAGGCTAGGCTGACCTGCCCCTTGTTTTTCCTTTTAGATCTGATGTGATTCAGACACATCCCTCTCTTTCAACTCTTATTGTACATGGCTGCCACACATATCCTACGATACCACGTGAGTCACTGATAAGCCTTACACACTTGCGGCAGTGCACCTTATGTGACATGTCTCTTTGTATATTTGTGCTTAGTGTCTTAATCCTCTTTTAGACTGTCAGTGTTTCAGAGCTAACTTTTCGCCCTTTTAAATACCCCAGTGGTTTTGCATGTGTTTGAACTCTTGCTTGGCAAGCGGTTCTGAGTGAAGGGGGTTTTAACCATGTTTGTGTGGTGTGGTCTAAAACCTCATTCATGCTCAGCAAAGCCGCCTGATCAGAGTCTAGATGACCTAGACGAACAGAGACAGTTCAGGAGTTCCTGGCAAACTTGTTGGGCAGAGCTTCGGTGCTTACAAAACCCCTTGTTTGCAAGCTATTGAGAATGAGGTATATCCTCCAAGTGCCACCCCCCTTACTTAATCTACCCAGCTACATGACTGACAGTCTGACAGGTTTGGAGTGCTTTTGGGCTTCATCAGATGAAGACTTCTTGATGACCTCATCGGCCAACGGATGTGCGTCTTTCCTATTAATGAAGGGCTTCTTTTTTCTTCTTTCCCAGAAACCAACTCCATAGTTTCATGTCACTCAGGAAACTTGAGGTTCTCTTTACTCAGACCCCTGTGATGTGGTAAACCTAAGATCTGATCCCCAGTGAAACCATCCAGAATCTGATCTCCAGCCTTCTCCGTCCAAATGATTTATTGCTGAACTGTTGTTATATCTGTGGTTGCCCAATTTGCCTTTACATACTTGCAGATTAGAAGACAAAAGTGTTTCTTGGAAGAAAAGGCTAGGAGGTAGAACATGGCAATAACAGTGCCAAGGTCATAGGTTCAAATCCACTGTTTTTCATTGGCAAAGGCTATTTTTAGACTCTGGCTTTTTTCCTGTGTGCCTAATTGACCTTATATTAGAATCATGTTGCTTTAGAATTAGTGTCCTGTTTCTGACTCCATTTTATTTCTTCATTTTTACCTTTGTTTGGGTGTCTGAACAGGATCAGGACATATGGGGTGAGGGATGATGAAACAACCCATTCTCCTCAGGTGTTTCCTTTTGCTAACTCATTTCCTTTTGTCATCACGACCTCCTAATTTGTCTTGTGCCATTTTTAATTTGGATTGCCTTAATACAGGGTTCTAAAATGTGGAAACTGTTCTGCCTAAATTGTTAAGAGAAGTGCACCTTACTGTCACTCTTTAGTCATTTTTCTATAACACTTTATCATATGAATTGTAGGCTACACAGTTCTGTCAGGGAATTACAAGCATAGCTGTCATGCAACACAGATGTTGGGGTTTATTACCCACTCCAGGTGAACTTTATCTCTAAGGTCAACAAAGTCCATAGTGTAATTCAGGTGAATGTATCCCTTTTAGTATAGATCTTTGTATACAATTGTCATTGTAGCCTGTAATGGTTGGTTCAGCTTCTTTGGGGGCGGGCCTAAGTTGGCATAGGATGCTTGCCACTGTGTGTGATTGGCAGAGACTGAAATATGTTCTTCTGGATGATGAAAATGTAATCTTGGCAGCACTATTTCAAACAATTTTTGCTGTCTGGAGAATCTTCTAATCTTTCAAGTTTCTATACAGTTTTTCAATAGTCATATTTTTATGCACTGTCACTGTACTTTTTTTTAGGTCACTCAGGTCAAAAGACAAACAATTGTGAGAATGAGACTTTACTCTTTTCCCCATTTTCTATAAAGTATTGTATCAGTGTTTTTGATGTAGTGTTCGGCTTAGAGTTGAGCCAAAGGTCACCAAACGGCAGGAGTTGGCAATTTCCCTCACAGAATGGCTGGAGTGTGAGAAATAACTCTGTACAGGTGCTCATATAGACAGTTTCATTGACTCCACCAGGATAATAATCTTCAGTTCCATTCCTAACACTACGGGGGAGTTTCCTCTACTTGACCATGACCTTTGTGTAAGTTGGGGGTAATAGACATAAGCAACAGTATTTGGGAACCATGAAAATGAAGAAAAGCATGGGAAACTGAAGTGCGGGGAGAACACAAGACTCGGGGAGCTGTGTTTTTCCAAGAAAAGCACAGGAGACTAAGTGGGAAACGAAGGTTCTCTCAGGTCAAATGGCTATGTTTTAGCATACGGATGGTATCCTTTATTAAAAGAGAATGAGGCCAAAGGGTAGAAAAGATATCCTGGCATAGTCATCTCTGTTTTTACATTTTATCTAATATCAGTGATAAATTGCATATCCCTGTTTGTTTTAGGTTTCTCAGTATTCAGTGTAGACTATATATCGTTCATTACCAATTTGGTTATACAGTGTAGCTTACAGTGGTGCATATTATATGGATGTTAGGTGTGCTCAAAACAGGTGTGCAGAAAAGAGGGCAAAAATAACACACTTTTTCAAGCACTTTCAGGTTTAAATGATTCCTGAAGAACAGAAGCATAACATTGTCCACAATCATAACACGTTGCTGATTTTTTGACTTGCTTGTTTTGTTTAAGTGAGTACAGTATAGTCTGATACAAGGTTTGTGTAGTGTAGAACATGGCTAGGAAAAATCAATATCAGGCTCTTTAACATCTCTTCTCGCGTTCTCACAAAAGGTACAGTCTTCTTAGATACACAATCTAAAAGAGAACTGCAGAAATGATTTCTAAAGAATATAAAACGTTAAACCACAGCCTACCCCAAACTATTATCGCTATACGGCCGGGAAAGATTTTAACCCAAGACTGCCATCTGCTGGTCGTTCTGTTTACCTTTCGCAAACAGCCTTTCCAAAATCCAGTGAATAACGCAGAATCTGTGTAGGATTATAGTTGGTACCCTTTGGAAAAATATGTTTTTATTCGGAATGTTCATCATCCTCGATTATTCGCCATTCGTCTGTTGGCGAAGACGACGCAACAGACGCAAACTATTGGGATGGAGAATGAATACGCATTTCTTCCCTTAAACAGATGCGCCCTGTAATGACGAGGAATGCCTACGCAAGTCTTCCTTCAATGTCTTAATGCCTTAAGCTTTCGAAGTTGGCGAGTAGTTTTAATGACTCAAAAAGCACCATGATCAAGCAAATCCTGTCAGGCTGAGAGCTGTGGCGCGCCTCTAACCTTATTTAATACTAAAAGCGAAAAGAGCAAAATGGGAACACTTTTCAATAATATGCTTGTTTCCAAGAGATAAAATGTTTTTAAATATTTTCATAAGAGAAACAAAGACGTATGGGATGCATTTACCTTTACAATACAGTAGCTTTTCGGTAGTGGATACTGATTCTGCAGCGTCCAAAGCTGTTGTAAATGACACCTGAACATACACCTGTGACCTCATTACTACGTCACTGCGTCTTAGTGTTGCTGTTTTTTTAAGAACTACATTGCTTGTAAGAAGAATAACGTTTTTATCAGTATTATAACATTTTTGTGTCTGTATATTTATTTTATGAAACTGTAGCAGGTATGTGTAATTTTACAAAAGTAATAGATCCATGACTTATTTTGTGGTTTACAGGAAATTTAGAACAGCTAAATGGTTTTAAATACGACGCCGGTCTTACTGATATTAAAGTCTTACTTTGATATATGACTAATATCTGACTCCTCGTGAGATGGCCACTCCCCTGATTAGGATATGGACCAATCAGGTAGCAGCATCTGCAGCGTATGAACAAATCAAAAACAGGAGTGTCAAATATCGGTTTTGGTAGCCGTTTATACATAATGCACCCATTGACCTTCCAAAGAAGTCGGCATACTAAACAGAGTCCACAATGTTGTACATAAATTAAATGGTTGTGTTGGCTGATGCTTTTGCAACGATTAAGCCTTTAGGATTTGTGGATACAGTTTCACTGGAACCGTCGTGGTTATCTTGTTGCTATGGCAACGGGCGTTTGTTTTGAACGCGGTGGATTTCGATCCAAGCCGCGGTTTTCAGAAGGATTTGTGGATTGGGCCGAGAGCCGTGTAAAATGAGCCGCAGAGACAACTAAGTGTTTGAACTGAGTTTATAAAAGCAGATGTGCGCGACTCTCCACGCTCCGCCCTATTTATGACGTCAATTTCTTGACACGCGCTCCGTTCCGATTTGTAGCATGGTTAGGGCAGCCAATTGATAGAAACCCGTTTACCCCCGAACTCAATGATTTCTCTGCTTTTCTGAGAAGTCTTGTTTCAGGGTTACTCCTTAAAGGTGGTTTGGCCTGTGCTACGTTGAAAACGTTCAAACCTGGTGGCCTTATGTTCAGTATGAATGGAACAGTTGCGAAGTTGTTCCTACAGCCTCTATAGTGCAACCACAAGCTGTCAATCAGTTAAAAGTTGCTGTGACAGCGGGCTAATCCACTAAATAGTCTCCTTCACTTCTCCAGTCTGCTATAGCTTTTAGGTCTGGCAAGCACTGCAGTATGAATTAAAACAACATTTCAGCCCAGTAGTCAAAATAAAGATATTTATTCTTTTTGTAAATAGATCCGTTCGTTGTGCTGACACATGTGCACTTGCTTTGGTACAAGATCTCCCATACTCACGTTGACTGCAAAGCTGCAATACTCATATTTGTTTAGAAAGAGCTACCATGAATTAGTCAGCTGATAGCCTAATGCTATCTCACCCATCCTGGCTTATTTCTGTCCAAGTCTATAGCCTTATGCAAGATCTTCAGATCTTCCTTCATCTGCACCAAAGCTTTATGGATTTTTAAAGTCTTATCTAGAACCTCCAAGTATAAGGATTTAATGGAGAAGGGCTTCTATATTGTTGATAAATATTGTCTATGGAATGACAGCAATAGTAATCAGTAATTGTTTTCTTGCCATTTTACAACTCTGTGAAGAGGTCAACTGGGGAAGCAATTTCAGAAAAACATTACACCTACACCAGTCTGGTTTTGGCATCCCCAAGCTCTCAGTTACAAACTATACAGGCTGATATGACTGATCCCGGTATGGTTAGATTTGGTCGAATGGTTTGTATTGGGGCTCATTAGAAAGAGCATACTTGGAAAATACATAATTCAGCATTAATATGTGCATAAATGCTGCCTTGAGTTTCTCTAAACCTGCCTGCCAAAACCAACCAATCAGATTCTAGCCAATCAAAATGAACAAAGTCAGCCAAACTGACTATTTGTATTACTGTTCTTAGTAATGCAATTAACTAGAAAAGAAGTCCATTGTTAGAGCCAAATATTTTAAACTGCTACTATTAAAAAGATAACCTTGCAGAATGCTGTAGTTTCTCACTTGTTATCATTGTCCATGTTTATATGAACTATGCTATTTGGTTTTATATATATTGCTTTTCTAAGTCAGTTATGTATAATAATTGGCTAAGAAACGTGGGATATATTTCACTATGCTAATCAAGATGTACAACACTAAAAGAAATATTTAAAAAATACTTTTTTCCTACCAAACATTCTCAACAGGAGGACAGAAGGTCCAGTACCACAGGCCCGGTACCATACCCTTACGTATTTACATATATACTCCAAATACTATATAATGCTTAAATATAAGGTTTGTTTTGCGTTTACATTTAGGATTAAGTAATTTTATAACCAATTGGCCTTTAGACCATTACTTGCTATTTGAAATAAACTACACAAGAGGGCGCTACAGATTTGCTTAAATATACTATCTGTCCGATTTAAAGGCAGGGTAGGGGATTTTTTCCAGAAACGTTTTTGTTATGCTGGGTAAAAGTTATGCTGCTCCTCACATCCTGATAACAATCACTAAATAACAACAATAATAATAAGTATTAGTATAAAAACATTAGTATTGTATTTGTATGTATGTTTCAGAGATTAACCCTCTTCATTTTCTGTATTCGGAATCACTGAAAGTGGACCGAAATCCTGGTCCAGATCAGGGTCATAGTTTGTTATCAGATGATTGCATTTGTCCAGGTCAGAAATTGTTTATTCCACTGGACTAAATATAAAAACAAAACACATACCATAATTTAGTTTCATAGGATGTAACGCTGTTATAGTACAAATTCATTATTATATTAACGACTTTACTAATGTCAGTCATAAATACGCCAATGCAATAACAAAATTAGGAAATGAACAATAAATGAACAATAATGATTTTATTACGTTAAATGTCACGTATTCATATCTGAATACATTTGCTTATATGTTGCGTTGGGCAATAATTTGTTAGTTAATCTTTTTTAAAGTTTTTAGGGATAAACACCTAAATTAAGTTCCGTACTTCAAAAACGTTGCCTTACTTAGCTTTAAAGAAACCAAAGTGTTTCTAATTTTAAGTGAAAAGATGATGTTGAGAGTGATTTTCAAGCTGTTCCTGCAGGGAATATCCTGTCCGTCTTCATCGCTTCGAATTTCAATATTTGGCACTTAAATGTAAAATAAATCTAATAAAGTCTGATGGAGAACGTAGATGTCAAAAGGATGTTCTGTTCTGACCAGATTTGAATACAGTTGTATGGATCTAGAGCCTTGGCAATTTATATATCGAGGTTGTAAGACTTTATGTTAATATGTTGCAGAAATGCATGTCTGATTTTAAGATGAGATGCGTCACGAGTGTCCCTTTTCTGGATCCAAATAAAACATTTCAAGAGAGCAAAAAGACATCAGCTAAACAGATTTTTGTCAGTCATTTTTATAAGCAGATCACAAATAAACGAGTCCTAACTATAAATATATTAATACATTTAGAGATAGTTTAAATCAGCATATGAAGATGGTTTAAATTAGCGCGTGGCGCTCTCCAAGGTACTGAACTCAGATTTACGATTTTTACAACAACACCAACGAAGATAATAATAATATAACCTTTATTGAGTATTTGAAATACATTTTACCAATGCATGCATAACATCTCATGTTTGAAATCTCAAAAGTCGTAATACAAACACAGATATGATATTTTAGAACTTTAGAACTTAAACGTAATACCAATATATTTTAGTATAGAATATATATATATATATAGACAGAGAGAGAGAGAGAGAGAGAGGGAGAGTCAGAGAGAGAGAGAAAGAGAGTATAGATAGATAATGTTTTGTATTTACAAGCGTTTTCTTTTGCATAGCTTTATTTGTTCTAAATATTTCGTTATATTTCTGATAAATACGCGGTGTCTAAATATTTCTGTACTTACAAACATAAGCTATAAATACACTGAATACATAAAGACTAATGTAATACTATTTTAAAGGTTGTGATTAATTCTCACTCTGGCACAATGTGATTAGTAAAACTAGAAGCGTTATGAATTACACATTAAAAGCAACGCAAAAAGCATTTGCGTGAAATTTTTTAGGGGCTTTTCCTATACATTTCTATCTGAAATGCTCCGGCATCGTTTACTCCATCTTCTGCAGCGCATTGCACAGGATTGACATCTCACCTAAGAAAAAGATTAAAATGCAAAATATTTGTAGCAAAATATTTTAGTATGATGTAAGTTTAAACATTCACGCCCAGGAAGACAATTAAAATTAAGCTACACGATTTTAGTATTTCATTACATACTCTATTTGTAAATGTGTCTGATTAATAAATTATAAATTCATATCAAGTGTTTAAAAAACATGCTATTTGCTATACACTACAAAAAGAAATCTGTGTAGTAGTTACGTTAGTTACCTTATTTCTACATGATCCCCCCTAGAATTACATTTTGTAGCCTATCAATTTAGTCATACTAATAATTTAATTTTTCCTTAAAACCAGTTAATTTAGATGTAACTACAAGTAGTACAGTTTTAGGTTGCATGATAACATTCTTTTGATAGTTTATTTAGCCTGAACCATTGATATGATTCACATTCATTTTTCTCAATGGGTAATATGGGTAATAACAAAATCGCAAACACACACCACTAATACTGTCGGCCAGATTTTTCAGCTGCTGTGTGTTATCCAACACCTCGATGCGCTGTGTGTATGCGTTGTAGCGGACAGAGAAAGGTCTGGGAATGGTGGCTGCAAATTTCCTATAAACACATCAACACATGAACACAGATCATTAGAAAAGTGCAGGGAGTTATATTTTTAAAAGGCCAGATATGGGTGATGTGTTAATTCTAATGGCTTTACCTGACTTTTTCTTTGGCATCCTCAAAACTCTCAGCCACAAAGTAAACGGGCTGGAACTCTGTAATGGGATATTTCTGCAGGCAGGTTTTCTCCGGCTCAAAGGGCTGAAGTTTTGGTTTGTCGGTCAAACAGTACTGCAATACAATCATATAACAGCTACATTTCTGTTTTACCACCATTGGTATTTTAAACCCATTATGCTTAATAACCCAACAATGAGGTTGCAAAAATTCCAGGTACAGTAAACCTGTGTTAGCTTATAAACATGATCAGCCCTTTGTTTATATGTAACTGCATTCATTTTTATTCATTTCTTTTCCAATTTCTTTTCATGCCTGATGCCTTTATGCCCTGTGTCTGATAAAACAGTTTTACTGTGTCTGTATGAGGGCCCAGGGCAGGTAAGAGGAAGACAGATTTAGGCAAACACACCTGTAGTTCACCAAAGGATGACAGCAGACCTGCACCATAAGCCTTTACATCATTTCCTTGCTTGCACAAGCCAAATTCCACAGTAAACCAATAGACCTGCAAACAACATATTTACAACATACTCTCATCATCAGTCCTAACATCAGGCAGTCCTATATCATATCATTCAATTCTTCAAAATTCAAATTTCAGATTGTAATTTAAAGTCATGCTCACTGTAGCCAGCTTCTCAATAAATTCATCAGGTGCCCCCAAGGAAGCAAGTCCTATTTCCTGATCCAACAGAAAATGTCATTACATTTGGAAATAGCATCACTATATTATATTATATAACATATTTGCACCCTGTAGAAATAACACAATAATGTGATAAGCATGCGAGATTATCAAACCTGTGAGAATTGTGCAAAACTGGGGTCAGCAAACAGCGGAACGTGTCCCAGCAGCTCATGACAGATGTCACTGAGTTAAAAAAAAAAAACCTTTAGCAACCAAATTATTACCAGTATCAGTATACAGCATTTTACATACGAAATGGCAAAAATTAGTTTTTTATTTTTAAAAATTAAATGCATGTGGAGATAAAGGTGTGTTAACTCACGGTTCAGGTGTGTACATGGGCTTGGAGCCGTGGCGTATGTACTGGGTTGAGTGAAACACCCGGAAAGCGAGACCAGCCAGGAAGTCACGAGAGGACAGGAGACCGGCCACAGGACGTAGACGGAACCCAGTGCATGCTGGGAGAAAC
>JAZGTK010013549.1:0-14256 GCA_036877625.1 Ambastaia sidthimunki | reverse complement strand
AGATTCATAAAAACTCAAAGTAAACAGACACATTTGTAGTGAGGTCAGCCAAACATACTTCCAGTGTTTGTGATGAGGTAAACTAAACAACAATCCACAATCTCTCTCTCTCTCTCTCTCTTGCTCTCTCATGAGCATTCTCACACTTGGCCCTTTTTGGTTTTTGTATTTTTTGGTAAAAATATCTGAGTTGTGTGTATTTTATTTGTTTTACGGCTGCAATACTGTCAGTTTGCTTAATTTTTCAAGACAGACTATAATATTTTATAAGAGAAACCAAAAATGGTGCTATAGTCATTTTACACTGAAATTAGTCAGGTTTTACAAAGTTTTCTATCCAAATCGAATTCCTCAAACACTCCAGTCTCACCCTGGTTTAGCGTGTAATATGTCTTTGTATGGCTGGAAGCCCCCAGGGCATCACCTACAGAGACATTAGCTCCAAGGCTGGTGGTTGGGTAAGTGTATCCTACAGCTGGCAAAGGATTGGGAGGAGTTATACCTAGGGGCAGGTATCCTGATGGAGGAGATGGAGGGCTGTAGCCACCAGGAGAGACAGCCTGCGAAGGGTACCGGGTGTTTGGGTAACTGTACATGGCTAGGCTAGGCGAAGTGTTGGCGCTGTAGGTTGGCACCAGACTGGCATGGGAAGGGGTCGGGTGGAAAAGAGAGCTACTGTATGTGCCTACGGGCTGCAGGTAGGGAGTGCTGTATGGGACGCTGCTGTATTCCTGGTTTCCAGTCTGACTGGTACAATTAATGCTGGAGAACGGCTCCAGCAGACTCCCGTTACCTACAACCGGTGAGTTACACACACTCACAGACACATCTGATACACTCAGAGGGGCTTTAGGAAGAAGTTCGGGAACACAAGCCAATGGGGTGTTCACACTCTCCCAAGACTCCGCCTCTATCTTCCGCCCATTTAGAAGAGGCGGGGCATTATTTGTAACACTGGGTCCACTAACGCTAACAGAAATGGCTGTGTCTGGATATCCCATAATTCCGCGTTCACAGGGCAGATCCAGAAGGGCAGAATATCTCTCTGCATACCTCTTCAGCAGGTTAGATGCGGTCAGAGCCGAAATGTCATCATTCGCCCATGAATGCTGGTACGCTGCAGCTGAGGTCGAACCTGTTAACCTTGGATCTCTAAGTACTTCCATCTTACGCCCTGGAGAGCGAGTGGTGGAGGTGATGTCATAGTGTTGCTCCGCCCACTGTGACTGCTCGGGGCTCCACTGCATTGTCACGCCTGCCAAAACAATTATCAGTTAACAAATGATCTTTGTTTTAACATCAGTTTAAGCTGGTGGATGTTCATAATACATAATGAAATATAAAACATAAGTATGAAAAATAAAAAAAATTATACAGCCTCAGAGAGCTCCACCCATGTGAACTTACTGATCATTATGCAAGTGTGTTTTAAAAATGCATTTCTGTGTAAAAACAAATCAATAAATTCACCCCTGAGAGAAAAAATAGCAATTCTGCCAAATTAACATTAGAAAACTACGACAGTTCCACATAATAACTAATTCTACATAATCATCTTGTCAAAATACAAATGTAAAAAATAATATATTAAAAAGAAACACAAAACAAAATGGCTTTTAAAATGAAGAAAATTAAGTTCTTTCAAATGTTTCTTGGCCAAACCAATAGCTACACACACATCAAGATCAGCTCTCTGATGACATCATTAAGGTCTGAAGCTGAGACACAGCAGAAGGCTTCATCTCATGTGAATAAAATAAAAGCTCTTTAATGTAATCAAGAAACCTCATATTACACTCTATTACATACTGTACTAATGATTGATCAATAATGTAGCTCTCGACATTAGCAACTGAACCCGACAACAGATGTCACCATTAAAATACCGTATCTCTGTCATTTTAGCTCCACACACTCACAACAGCGCGCCAAGACTGAGGTTCTGAAACAAAGAGCTTTTCTTTGGCTTTAAACTTTGGCATATGGCTGTATGGAGACAGAAAGAAAAGAAGAGAGAACAAAGAAGACAAACAAAGAGGGTTAGGAGATTATTTTTGTGAAATATAACATAAAATATCTCTAATATCAGTAATGTTTAAAAGTGGAGATCAGTTATACTGGAGTTCATCTGACCTTGTGAGTGGATTTGAAAAAGCTTCACACATAAGTAACAATGTTTTGTTGAAACACAAGGAAGAGACAAACTCCATATCACAGCAGATGGTTATTGATTTGAGCTGATGAAGCAAAATTTGCCTGTTGCATCCATCTCAATTAAAAACTGCCCAATTACATTCAATTCTATCAAGCAGCAAATCCCCTCTGATCAATACACACAACGTAAGGTCAGTCAGTACACTCTCATGGGGAAAATGCTGGATTTTACCACAGAAACACACACACACGTTTGTACAGCTATTGTTTATTATTACATGACTTGCAGTTAAGTAATATTAACATACTGTATCCCTGCCACAGTCGCCCTTGACTTGCTCACATTAGACGGACTCCAAGACAATGATTTTCTCTAAATGTTTTGTATTGTGTAAAGCACTTTACAAATAAAATGACTCAGCTAGTCTTAAATAGTCAAATCAAGACCATAAAAGAACAATTAAACAACATAATTTAAAATGAATCTTTAATTTAACCCACCTCAGGTAAATCTCTTGAGATGTGTTCAGTTAATAAACTCACATGCTGTCTGTACATTTGGGTTTTATTCTACAGAACTACCTGTTCAATCCCATTAGCCACAAAGCTGCTGATCTGGTGTGTGTGTACTTGTGTGTGTACTTGTGTGTTTGTGTAAGAGAGAGTGTGTTGTGGCTTTAGAGAATGGCTTTCTTTTGTTCCAATATACCCCATATCCACAAATCCTCTAGAAAAGGCCCATCACACACACACACACACACACACACAGCAGTTTCTGAAGCAATGTTCCATACCCCACAGGAAGACATTTCATTAGCTGCTTTTACAGAAAGAGCTCTTCACTTCATTGGCTGCTTCTCATTTATCATTTGTGCCGTTCCATCTCTTTAAACAATGATTACACTGTGAGCGTGTGTGTAAATGTATATATAGGCTACTATTTAAAACCAGAATCCCAATGACAAACTTCTGCTGAGTGAAATGTCAGGTTTCTCCAACAGCAAAATCATTAACACTAACTTACTGACACACACATACACACCTACACACACTGCGTTCATAAAACACTTTTATTTAGCAATTAAACACCCATTATTGTCGCCAAAAGCAAAACAGTAATAAGACTCAGACAAAATGCACACACACACACACACACACTAGAGTCAAGTTTGTGGGAAGAGTTTTCAGGGAAAAGGCTACTAGGTAAGGAAATTGCAACTTAAGCATTTAAGCTATACATTTTCTCATTATGTATGTTCCCTGGGAATCGAACCCCTGACCTTTGCATTGAGCTATTGTAACATTAAGCTTTGTCATGTTTCTCTGCATTCTGACCCTCTCTGCTTTATATTGAACTTATTTTCAAAATTATTATTTTTTTAATTATTAAAATTCACTTTGATGGCACAAAGGTGAGTAAATGGTGCCAGAAAGTTCATCTTTGAGTGATTTATTTTTAAATACTACTCCCCTCTCGATTCTAGACAACAGCTAAATGTCTACAAATATAACAGAAAAAACATAAATACAAAATGTAACACATATGTAAAATAATACATTCAACTTCAAAAAACACCTTAACTGTGGCAGTCATCATTTTTGAAAAATGCAAGAGCAAATTAAACATCGCTGTGCGATTCATGTTAAAATAAGAAAGACATTAAACGCAGCATGTCTTGTTCTAATTCACAAACGTCCATCAAACTTCCCATTTTTCCTCTGTGATTGACTTTGTGACCCCACATTCTGCCGGATCAACACTACAGACAAACCGAAAGCAATCTGCTCTACCCGACTGGAAGAGTGACACACAGACAAAGAGAGAGAGAGAGAGGAAGAGGACTGAAATATTGGAAAATAAAGTGTTTTCATTGCGCAATACATCTGAGTCCAAATTATGCGCGTCTAACCCAGCGCCACACTGCGCGCTCACGTCTGAGTCCCCGTTAGCGGCGGCGAGCGTTTAATACGCGCAGCAGCCTGGAGACCCGTAACCTCCAATGTCAGCCCTCTTTCCCCTGACGCTATCATATGCTATCACAGCCATGAAAAACCAATCTGTGTCCTGCACAGATGAAATAGCCGAATGAACAGATTGGAAAAACGCAAATACATTAATGAAAAGGGAGATGAATGGAGACACGATGCAAGCCTATCAATACTAAAATAGGCAGCAATCAACAGACACGATTAAGATAAAGTGATAATGGATGCACATAAGCGGTTTATATAGATAAACTACATGCATTTGAAATAAAACTGAGAAATGTCACCTACCATATACACCGCTTATCATATTGCCTGACATCTGCAGTAGAGTTACTGCGCAGAACAGTCACCCTACATGCAAACAATCAGTCCTCAGTCGACAGCAACTCCAAACTGTTAAGAAACAGAGAGAAATGAAAATAGCCTTAGATCAGCATTAACTCACAACATGCGTTTGTCTGTTCACTTATAGCCAGACCAAACTGCCCATTAACTTTAATTGTTGTCTTCACCCGTTTTGTTCTTTATTCTTTGTGAATAGATTCACCATTCACTGCGTATTCTCCGTTACTTTTATTTATACATGACAAATGTTCTATAAAATAAACAGTACTTGTATTTATTATTATTATTATTTAAATTACTTATCTAAAAAGCAATCAGTACATAAAGTGTTTCTACAATATTTATGGCAATGCTGTATGAAAAACCACGCTAAGAAAACTTCACTAATATAAGAATAAAACGTGTTATTAAAGTAACAGATCATTCTGGATTGTGTTAATATGTGAGAACGCCCGTCTGTCACTCCCGTCTGGACACACAACACACACGCGTATCAATACTGTCTTATTATAAAACTCTCCCCCTATAATAAAACTTCTAGCCTTGTGCTTAAACTAAAATCATTTCAAGGCATTTTAAGGACGAAAACCGCGCCTGCTGTGTTTTGCTCGGCCTGTGTCCGAGTGTCCGAGCGCGCTGTCCGTGCGGTGGCATTGCCCTTGTCTCTCCGCTGGTGGACACAAACAAAGTGAAAGATTTACCTGTTCAGCGCCGGGCGACAGCATCCAGCTGTGCGGCTGAGAGCGGAGGGATGCGGGTTGCTCCAGGTCTGTGATGTTCTGGAATGAATCCAATCGGGGCTGGAGAGACTGACCACCATAGAAATACTGACCACCTCTACTGCCATGTTGGAATTCCAGAAGCTCACGCCAGCTGCCGAAAAGAAAGCGAAGCTTCATCTGCTACTGCGCATGCGCCCTGCAAACAGCCTACAACTGCGAGTCCAGTCTCTCTCTCTCTCTCTTTCAATTTCAATTTAAAGTACTTTATTGGTATGATTGTTTTACATACAATATTGGCAAAGCATAAAATAAAAATAAACAATAATTGATTTAAAATGTACAGATTTTAAAACAGTCTCTCTCTCTCATATAAAATATACAGTTACTGTATACAGTGATTTAAACACACGCATTCCCAACATTCATTTGCTTAGCATGGTGAATACAGTTATTGAAAACAATTCATCAAATTGAAAAGAGCTACAAGAAATCTTTAATTTATTATGGATTTTATGGCTATGTCTTTGTTACTTTTAAATACAATTGTTGTTTATTACATAGCCACTAAACTGCATGACAAATGTTATTTACCACCATTAAAAAAGTAACTACAACCCCCCCCACACACACACACATTCTAGTACTAAAAAACAATATTTTTGCATCAGTCATTGTAAACTGGAAATATACATTATGACATGACAATTCATATTAATAACCTCAGTCAGTTTCAGTGTGTGGAGAAACATCGTCTCATTCTAACCCACATTTCTAATGTTTGCTAATTACTGAGCCACTCATGTCTCTGGCTCTCATTATCATTTAGCATAAATAGCACAAGCTTAGCATAAATTCTGAATATTTCTGCATATTAGTCGGTGAAGCTCTGACACAGTGATGACCCTGGTGTCAAAAGTCAAAGAAAAAGAGAGATAATCTGACACAATGAAAAACTGAATGAATAAACTGAGACGCTTTAAAGAGAAAAGAGCACAATCTCTACTTGACATTTAGAATGGTTTATAATGAACTTTCCTCAAATAATTTAGGGTTGTTTTTTTATGTATGCTACTACACATTTGAGTAAAATACACATAAAAATAACACAGAAAACTGGTGATCAAAAGAAAAGTGATCAACATGATGATAAAACGTGATAAAACTGAGTATTAGTAAGACATTGTAATCTTAAGAGTTGTAAACAACATTAGCTGTCTTCAGTTCTGTTGGCAGTTCTAGACTAAATATGTTCTGTGTGTTTATCTATCTTTCTGGGTAAGGGCAGGGAGGAAAGGGCAAACCGCACGGCATTGTGGGGGTTAGAATGTGGTGACATCAGAGGAAATGTCAGAGATTGTGGGAGGTGATGTTAAAGAGAAACTCAGCCCTGTGCCTGAAAGCTTAACTGACATTTTTGGACAGTTGTAAAGGTCAGGCATTCCTTCAGTTTAAAACTATTACTCCTTTTACACACATAAGGATAAAGTAAACAAGAATACACAATTTTACCCTATTTTCTTAGTTTTCATGGTCAGTAAATATATTTCCCGGCATGAACCATGAAAATGTTTCATATGCGTATTTAATGCGATAAAATAACAGAAATTATATAAAGCAGATTTATAATAACTCTATATAAATACTACAAGCCAAGACTTAGTAGTTACTTCAATAATCTGCTGTCATCCAGACAAGTCAAAGACCTCCAGTCTCACAATCAATAGATTCCAGTGGATTTTAAGTGCAGATTTGTGTCTGACAGCTTCATCTGAGGCTTGTTCCATCCCAGACAGACTTTATGTAAATAGGTTTGGCTGTGATTGTTAATTAGGGCTTTAGGTGATCAGTATTCATGAGTGTGTGTGGCGGTTGGGGGGGCGCTGGTCTGGCCAGTAGGAGGTGTGTGTGCACCACAAACTTGCTGGAATACAGATGAGGAAGGTTAGAAAGGCACCGGTCCACCAGGGAGAAGTAAACGTTTCCTTCTTCTCGTCCACAACCACCGGACTTCACACAAGGTGAATATTTAAATCAGTTTCCTCACCACATTATAATCAGTTTTCCTCACCACACATGATCACGCTTACACACACATACATCAGACCAAAGAGCACGAAAAATAAATAAACTTCATCCTTTACATAATAGCAACAACCCTATGTGGTTTGATGCTGAGATGTAGCAAAACTAAAGGGAAAATGAGAAGGAAATTAAGAGGAAATTTAAAATCAGCTGTATCAAGATTTTATCCAGAATTATCCAGAATATGAGCTTTATATTAGGTTATCAGAGATACAGATGATACTGTACAGAGGACAGCGCCCCCTGTTGTCGGTTATAGGCAACGATCTCTATATTTGTCTGAGCTGTCGTCCTCTTCAACATTCTGTACTTGAGAAAGTATTACGATACACAACACTCACACTTCTGATAACATTGCTGTATCAAATTGTTGTATAAAAGACATCTTACTGCTGTAACCTCTTATTACTACAGGACCTCAGTCAAACACAAAGACAAAACAATGTGAAGTATTTAATTTCATTTATTTAAATATTTAGCAGTATTAATACACGAATTACATTTTCAAAAGTTAAGCAAACACACAGAAAGTGAACAACAAATAACAATAGCACATCATTTTGTAAACACAAAAAACAAACAAAGCAAACAAACAAAATCAAACAAAAAATAAACACAAAGGGAAAGTTTTACATGGATAATGGCTTCATATTGAACTTTCTTTAGTAAAGTTGTTAAATTAGACATTTTAAATTAGAAATATTAAAAACATGATTAATGGACTTTTAAAGAAGCAGAACCACAACTATAAATCTTAATATCCAAAACTGTTTTAAAACAGCAATGTTTTAAATGTTCTTGTAACTGATAGTGTGATGGACACATCACAGTGCGTCTATACAATTAGAGTGTGACATTAAACAAGACAAATAACACAACTAGACACCATTCAGTGCAACTGTGCATGATACACTGATATGTAATGTCAACACAAAAACACACAGGACAATCAGCCCATAGCAACGGAAGCAGAAACATAGAAACAAGCAGACTGACCAGCTGCTGTGACCAGCAGCAACACAGACTCTACTGAGAAAAGTCAGACCTTGAATCTGAATAGACATCCATGATCGTGTGTGTATTCAGTGTCAGAAGGGTGACGACAGATATTCAACATAGTCTTTCTAATGTAAGCGTGTACTGACACACAACACTGCCAATATAACTGCACTGCATATGTGCGCATCTTTATCTTCTGCGCAACGACGTGCATTCTTACGCAGGACATCTGTTTATTCTTCCAAACTCTGCGTTCACAACCAGCTGGTTGATCGTGAGAGTTTCCCAGCGCAGTCTGTCCGCTCGTCTTAGCGAGCCGGCGGTGGGGTGATCCTCTGTGCGCCCTGTGCTTTGTGACAGCCCGGCGGGCGAGAGCGCTTAATGAGGGGCGCTCAGTGTGTCAAAACCAGCGCGATGCGTCACGCATCACCACGAGCCCCGCGGAGGCGCGACGCGCCGGCACAGGGAACCGCGAGTGTTTGTTATTAAGACGAATGCCATACGAATCCATTAATGTTTGATTTATAATAAACAACCGATAAGCACCTCAGCAGAGATCGCACCAAGATTCCCAGAAATTAATACACAAGACAACTTTTCCTTCCTTATTGGCATTACAGAGGGAAGGTTTTAGTTGGAAATGAGACGATACTCTTCTCTAGCCACAARGGGGCGCCCGCGACCCGTTTGACCCGCGTGCCTCTCCCATGCCGCAGGTGCGGGTACAGCCACAATCTCTTTCAAGCATGAATAAAGATTATTCATTTTGACCGTGTCTGATAAATTTAGGGATTTGAGAAATGAACAGCCTCAGTCCCTTTACTAACGCAATAACACGTTACTGAACCCGTAAAGCCCTCGATATTTGAAGGTGATATGTAGGCAAAGACAAAATAAGCTTTTTTATTAAATGTAAAATTTAAGAAAGAGGTAAATGTTCATATTTCTAGTGTGGTCTGTAGGACGGCGCGTTGCGCATAATTGCCCAGATTCTCATTGTACATTTAGGGTAATTTGGGAAAAATATAATTGGAAATGTGCCTGTAAAAAAATGAAAACTCCGTGAACTTTTGTTTTAGTACCTCACATTCCTGTGACCTGTTGCACAGGTGAGGTAAACAGCGTGCAATGTACTACAAAAATTAAAAATACAAACTTTCAAAGTTTCCTTTATTATGATTTATGCATTTTAATATATATATATATATACACAAACAATATAATATAATAATATTAGCTCAAACAATATATCTATAAGCCATAACGCTATATATTTAAAACATCTAAGTTGAGATGTCATTTAAAACATTTAAAACATCTAATTGATCATATTTGAAAAATATTTAAATCTGCAATTGCAATTAAATGAAAAATAATGCCGTAATGCCGAGCACAGCGTTTTATTTACATTAGGCACTAACCTTGTATTGTTTTTATTATACAATGCTGATTTGTAATTCAAATGCAACATCTTAATGAATATGATTGTGAATTAACTCTTTATGCAATAAAGACAATGTGACATGACGTAGAAATCTGCCCCAGTGTAACCGCCTATTACCTCCGTGTTTTCTTGAGGGGCAGGTCTGGGCCTCACGTGCGGGTTCAGGCGGTAGATGTGCGTTCACACCGGAGTCAGTCGTGAAGCTCGCGCACGCGTCACTCCCACCTACCAAACCACCGATAACCGGAAGCGACTATCAGCCGTGATATTTGGTTAGACTAGCGACAGCTGAGATCCGTTTCAATGGATTAAAACACGATCCTCTCCATCTGTTTGCTAACAATCGCGTTTAATGGGAGAAAAGCACAACAAAAGGATTTAAAGGTAAAAGAGAAAGTTTTTGGAAATCACCGCCATCCAGGTTCGAGCCTGACAGCCATTGCTATGGTGAGTAAAAGATTCATTCAGAAACGTCTAGAAAGGCCTGGAAATGGAAATGAAACAATGTCGAGGCCTAATATCATAACAATATTCATCGTTGTGGGTGTTATAAGTATATTTTGTCATTGAGATGGTTTTAATCAAGAGGCAATTGGTGATTGACTTCATGTCCTCTAGGCAAATGAAGAACGGGACGCCACATTTATTTAAAGGTCACCCTCCAGCTACTGAACTTCAGACCATTATTATTATTATTATTATAAGTGACCATTATTAAATCACATAAACAACTATTAATCGCATATAACGATCACGGCTATTATAGAGCCGAAGCACATTTGTGCGCATTAATGTGGATGATCCGGGTTCATATAAAGAGTGTAAACAGGATTTAGATTATTGGCATGATCTCTCTTAGCTGTTTTGCATGTGAGAAAACAGGACAGATGTTTGGGTTTCTGTCTGCTGGTTGCTTATGTAGATGTTGCTTTTGCTAAATTTGTCTGATTTGTCACAATCAGAGATGTTTTTTAAACGCAAGGCTGTTGTCATTATTTTAAAGGTTATTATAATAGAAACTCCTGTTTGAACATTTCATCGGACCTTGTTATGGCCGCCAGGCACATTTAGTATATTGATAATGATTGTCATTATAAAGGAGAGCAAATACGACCCCCTCCCCTCCACCTTCTCTCGCGTCTCCGCACCCACCCACCGTCGCATAGACTGTATACACGGGAAGGGGTGAAAAACACAATACGTGACAGTTTTGGGTGTTAATGGTTAATCGTTAATCTTTCTTTCTCAGAGACTCATCTGAGCGATAGGTGCGTTGGAGACATTTTTGATGGATTAAAACGACACGCCCAGAGACGTTTTCGCTGTCGCCTAGACACCGTCTAACCCTTTGGGTGGGTTTCTCGTTACGTGGAATTACATCAATCTCGGTTACTCAGTCGGGCTCGTCGGGGGTAGAAATGTAGAGCTGGGTTTGCCCCGGGCGGCGTTTTTGACATAAAGCTCTTGAAATGGCCGTGTAAACGGTGTCATGATCGGAGTTCGGATGGACCTCGAGCCCGCGGAATGGAAATAAACGGAGACACCAACATGGCGACAGCTGCTTCGCCCCTGCGCTCCAGATCCGTATCCGTAAAGGTAAAGCCTTCAAGCTCACCTTGGCCTTCTTGCGATAGACAAACCAAAAAAATAACCATCGTGATAACCATCAAACACATCCATCGATCAGAAGCCATTAATGTTTGAATATGGTTTTAAAGGTGCTCCAATAATTGACTTGTTGAAACTGTATTTAGTATTAAAAATGCATCGTTTATGTTTTATTGTAAAATTTGAGTTGTTTAAAATGTGTCTTGGATTTTTTTCTTTGGATTTTTTTGTTTGTATTATTACTGTTAATGTTAAAATTAATAACATTAATTTTACTCAATTTGAAAAATCCAGAGGAACAGGCTGTTCCTTAACACAGACTGTATTGGCTGACGTACATATGATAAGTGTTGAGAACTTGTTTATAAATTGTACATTTCTATTTGCTTTGCAATGGCATCGAAACTATACGTGCAAATCTTACAATTGTAGTGGGAACCAGCAATTATTAATATTTTCAGAATGATCTGTAATAGATAACGTGAGCGTGTCAACGTGTCTGTTGGACACATGATGACGGCGGCGGACGCGCGTGGCGCATGACCTGAACGGGACAGGCGCGCGCACCTGTGTTTCAGCACCACGGACAGCAGCTGTCGCGAATCAAGCCGGTTTTAATGCGCAGCTGAGCTAAACGTGTGAAATTCGTAACAATACTGCTTATAAATGCATCAAAGACCTATTTATGAGGTTTACGTTAATACTATGCTGTGTTAATGTTTGTTTTGAGTTTGGATGTGGTTGGACTAGTGTGAGTCTCTGTTGGGGTCTTTTGCTGTGTGTTTGTCAGAAATGACAAGGACTATAACAAACAGTGGTAAGATGTGTACTATGACTGTCATGGTAAAAGGATTTCAAGGACAAATTGTTACTTGGGATTTTCAGAGCTAATCTGCCCAAGAATATTTGATTTTATCTTCATGCTGTCGAGATTGTTCAATATTCTAATAATATAAAGCAGCAAGCAGAGACTAATGGACTAATAGTCATTATTAATGAATATTTGATCAGGCCCATAAGCTTATTTTAATGACAGTGTTTATAAGAAGGTCATGCTTTGAAAAAGTCACAAATACTGATGTTATGATACCAGCTGACAGTTCTGAAATTTGTCAGTATTTGAAAGTCACGTCCTCTCCTGGTGTCTGAGTTTTGGTTTGACCCTGGAGACAGAGCAGGGCTGGGATTAATGGCACCCCAGAGGTTTATCTCATTTTTGGAGGGGAGGTGAATAAGTGAATGATTGGATGAGTGCTTTGGATAGACAGATGAATGGATGAGGGTGTTTTTACCTCCGTCCTCAGAGGGAACAGGCTGAACTGGACGGGTGACGACTGGGAGAGTGAGACAACTCGCGTTGCTCACACACAGACCCACACGCACAAACAAACGCTTGCTCAACATTAGTCATGGTTGCACATTGAAATGTTGTCCTGCACTGACGAGAACATCCAGGAATATTTTGCTTTGAAATCATTGTTATTA
Organism: Ambastaia sidthimunki; assembly: GCA_036877625.1. Lineage (NCBI taxonomy): Eukaryota > Metazoa > Chordata > Actinopteri > Cypriniformes > Botiidae > Ambastaia > Ambastaia sidthimunki. The sequence goes on along the minus strand of JAZGTK010013549.1, from coordinate 1,428 downwards.
GAAATATTGAATATACATGCATTTAGTTTCTTTTGAATGCAGAGAAGGTTGATTCTGTGAGACTATGTTTGAAGAACCTCAAACTGCACATCTTTATGAGTTTGTTTGGTTTAGAGTGATCTGTATATTGAAAGATCAAAGAAAGGAATAAAGTTTGAGCTGAATATCTCTATTTTATCTATTTAGATACATTTTCATGCAGATCAAAAAAAGCTTGTCTGAATTTTGTCACTATTGCACTAGAGTGTGAGTGTGCATGTGTGTTATTTGTGTTAAGTACACAAACTGTAAATAAATGATTTGTCATTGTTCATTCTATGAAGATCTGGGATCTTTGTGATATTTGTTTGTGTAGTACTGATTCCTTTTGTACTTTTTGAGAAGTTTGTGTTGCAACTACTGTAATATTGTGTTTTTCCAGATAGATGTGAACTATGGAGTGTGTGTCATGGGTGGTTTAGACCAGTGTCAGAAAACTGTGTGATAGGAATCATATTTTTTGAAAATTCGAAATATTACATATTTGAAAGAAAACCCATTTTATTTAAAAAAAAAAAAACTTACAGAGGCTTACAGATGGTATTATGTGCCACACCTGCCTAAGACTGATACAGATTCTCCAAAACTTCATGGCATTCTAGGTAAGAAAGTTATAGCTGAAAATAGTGTTGGTGTTAAAGCATTTAATGTAGCAAGAAAATTAGCCTGAAACCTTAACAAAATCTTTACCTTATTTTTTTGAGCTGTCTTGAATCCACCGACAAAAGTAGCAAGATTCTTTATGTAAAGATTTCTAAATCTACCTTTTTCTTTGACTAATTCTTTAAAATCCCTTTCATTCTTTTGGGTGTCACTCAAAAGATTAATTCAGATCATTTTACAGGGCAAATGTGGCTTCCAGTATGACTTATAATGTGGCAGCTCTTATTTTATTATGTGCTGTTTAGGAAAAAATAAGCTTTTTATATCCTTTTTGTACAGTTGTTAGTCTTTTCACTGTGTATGGCTTTCTCTCCCTCTTCCTCTGCCTCTATATCTCTTTTCTTATCTCACACACATACATCTCTCTTTACTGAGAGAGTGAATCTTGGAGGGGAGGGGATGCAGAGGGGTCGTGGAGCCCCTGGGGCTCACTTGCTCTGAGTACACGCCCAGTTTGGCTCGTGCAGGTCTGGCCACAGCTCTCAGGGCAGAACGCCAGGCTGGATATTTACGCCTGGTGACCTGCAGGCATTGCTGGTTTGCTGTAACACACAGAGCTGGTGTAATCTTCCAATGTAAACACACACTGACAAGCTGAATCTAATATCTCTGTGAATATTAACAGCCTCTTTGTTGGTTGTAATTTTGTATTTCTTTCTGTTGTATTATGCAAGTTGCTTCTGTGACCTCATACTGTAATATTTGAGAGACCATATGAAATAATAT
>JAZGTK010013548.1:0-14256 GCA_036877625.1 Ambastaia sidthimunki | reverse complement strand
AAGAAATTGAAAACAACAACTCACACATTTTAAACAACATCAATTACAAACAAATGTAGATTAACTCAACAGATTTACAAAAAATCTTTTTGGGTGAACTATTCCTTTAATATTCTAACTTCCATTGCTTCAGATTAAAGGACACTGGTCTATTAATAGAAATGCTGTTCCAGGACCAACAAAGGCTGTTTCTACAAGATTTCCAATTTGTAAAATCACAATAAGCCTAAAGCATTAAAATGTGTGACCTTTAATGTGGATTAAAGTTTATTCATCATCTACTTTATTAATATTTTAATTACTCTTCAAAATAATGCATACTGAATATTGATCCAAAATCGCTGAATATTTTTACTTTTAATTTCAAAATGTTGATGCATTTACATGTTAACACACACATTTACAGCCATCAGCTTCTATCAGTTATTAATGGCCAGCGATCAAATCTCTCCCCTCAGCTCCACCTCTGACTGTAACTCTGACAACCTCTCTTATTCTACCATCCTAATTCATTTACACTATCACAGACAAACACACACAGACAAACACACACACAAGTTCAGCTGCACTATGAGACATTCTGCCCTAATAAAAGATTCTGATCAGTTCAGCATCATCTCTATGCTCAACAGCTGTTATCTTAATTACTGTCATAGAGAACAGGGTCATGTCGTGCCTAAAATACACCAAATTTACTTTATGGGTCTTTAGGGTTGAGGACAGCAGTGGATAAACAATATAAATCCAAATAATCTGATGCAAGTAACCACAGAATCATAGTTAGAATAGGAAAATAAATAGGCTTATCTACTTTAAAGTCAGGCAAAATGCTTACCATATATTCACTTGTTGACGTCAAAGAACATGCACCCGAATACACTTTATGCTAGTCTGTCACTTGGTAATATAGCTAATACATCATGTAGCCCAGTGTTTGATTAATGTGCTGATAATTTCTGTTGTTTACGCTCTTACAAAATTGCCAATGTCCTATGGCAATATTAATAATTCTGCATGGGCCAATGGAAATAATGACTTTTAAACATTTTAAATAGAGTTTTGTATGATAAGAACAGTTCTGGTACTGTGTTGTGCTGTCAACTGTCCAGTGTAAAATCTAAGACTTGAAGTGTTAGTGTATTGTACATTAACATGTGGACATGGATTTAGGCACCAAACAGAACAGCCACAAAAGTCCTTTTAGCCAATGAAATGGTTTAGGGTTCAAGAAGGTTAAAATTGTGACAAGAGCTTGAATTTCACATGACAGCAGCAAATGTCTGTGGGGGAACATGATCAGATTTCTCCACTGAAGTGTTAGACACATGACTAACAGAAGTCACACATCATAGCTTTAACACACCCAGCACATCACAGACTCAGATTAGAGCACAGGAAATAAGTATGTGTGACTTTTTAGAAAAGTTTTGTTTGAACTATCCCTTTAATATAGGAAATATGGTTTTGTTGTCTGGTTAGTTTACAGAAATGTCTATTAAGTTAAGGAAAAAATGTATTCTGCATATTAGTAAATAAATAAGCATAATTACTCCAATTTAATTATGTATCCTGTGACACATGGCCAGCTCAAATTCGACTAGTGAACAGAAGTGGAGTCAGTTCTGAAATTCTGCTCAATCCCGGGACTAGAACTTACTCTCTGGCTGTTTCTCATTGGGCGTGATGGAGCGCACAAAGTCCTGTGGTGTCATGTACACCTCTGTTTCTCCATGATCGTGGATGATCTTCAGTGTGGCGAAGTAGCGAAATATCTTATCTGGGGTGGAATAAGCCCTGATCCTGTTTTCATACTCCATCACCTGCATCACAAATACAAGCACATACAGTCACTACCAGTAATGGGGAGTAACTCACTAAAAGTAACTTCTATACCAACTAAAGTACATTCCTCAGTAGTTTGACAGTAGTTTAGCAGTAGCATGAGTTTAAGTTTTTCACCATTGAGCTACTTTATCTACAAGTAGCAGTTTAGTGTGACAAAACACAATTACTTCCTGTTTTCACACTGTATTACAAACATAGCTGTACAGCCAAGAGACACTAACTGTGACACTTACCAACCTCTCTCTCCAATAGTATATCAGAGAGACAGAGAGAGAGAGAAAGACAGAGAGAGAGAGATACACAGAGGATATCATAATGTCCAAATCATTAGGGTGAATCTGTTGGTTTGAATGATTCATGTAAATTGAGGGGTTGCAAAAAGATGCTGATAACAACAATTGTTATTGTTATTAGTAATATGATTTTTTTAAACTGCACTGACAGATTTGCACAATAAGTAAAAAGGGTACTATAACTTTTAACTGTAGTTTAACAGCATGAAAATATTATTTGTAGCTTGTAGCATAAGAAAATACAGTTTTAAAGATTCTCAAGCATTGGTTAATACTTTCCAAAGTAGTAAAACTACAGGCCTACATCTTGATTCTAAGTCATCTATATGGTCACATCTGATATAGGTAAATATAAAATCTTGCTGAATAACAAGGAATACCAAACTGAGGAAAGATGGCTTGACAGGAGATTTACATAATTGAATCTAACCCTCGGATTATTCTGATAACCTGACATTAAGGCTGTCATTTTAGCTTGTAATGGAAAGATTTTAAGGTACAATTTTACAACATAGAAAGTTTTGTCTAAATATTTGTTATGGATAATCTGGGGTGCTTTTCTCTGATAAATCTTTATTGTAGGATGGATTATAAACCAAAACAAAACTCTGTATTTAACTAGTGTATCTAACTCAGTGTATCTAACTCTGTATTTAACTAGTGCATAATGTACTTTATGTATTTGAAAATAATACAAGTTTTAATTGATAAAAAAAGCAATTAGAGCAATTAACAGTTTACTGGTGAATTGTTCTCAGCATCTTGCAACTGCAGATGTTTCAGGTCTTCAAAGTCTTTAGCAAATGCCAAATTTCTGAGTGACTGTATGTAGGTTACAGTAGGCTAATTAAGTCCATTTCTATGCTAATTAACTGTCAGCTCGAGCACAGATATTAGACGACAAAAGTAATTGTAATTGCAAGATGAAGTAAATGATGATTTGAAGTTTAGGATTTTGAATGCCTGCTTGTTATGTGATATTTACTTGTCAATCAAACACATGAGGGACAACAAGTTTATGTCAAACAGGCCAGTTTTTTTCCCTATCACCACACATTGCAAGGGTTACACATTTGTCGGGTACACGTAATTGTTGGTCTGTTTATACATCACTTCAAACTGCACGTCATTGTTTATTGATGTTTTGTGCCATGAGCATCACATTTTAAGGCAATGTGTCAAGATAAAAAGCAGTTTAACTTTTAAAACACCATTCTGTTTGACTCAGTTGCATTATAAGCTGCTTTTGAAAGCAAGAACATGCCTGCACGCAAGCGCTCTAATTTTCCAAAACAGCATGTTCAGCTGAGGATTGGGAAATGATGCCGGATGCGAACTCATCTCGGATGCACACGCACAACTATGTCAAGGAATATGCCTACTGAGCTTCGTCTCTAAAATAACAACATTGCATTTTTGCATTGACGTTGGTCTTCTTTGTTACATTTATTTGCATATTCAATTGTCATTGGTCTTCAGTGTTCTTACACCTATTTAACAATCTACAGCGCCTTTGTACTGCAAAGACAGTGTCAGGTTGTGTTGATTCTCATTTTAGACAGAAAACTAGACATTAAGTAATTATCATGATAATGGCAAGATGACTGTACATTTACACAGAACATGAAAACTTCACCTTTCTCTGCCATGAGAGCACTGGTATTACCTCCAAGAAATGCAAATTTAGCTTTTGAATGTATTTGTTTGAAGTGATCCTGACATTTGGTTTAGAAATATTATCAGGTCACATACATTGAGAATGCTGGTTGTATCAGAAACAACATGCAATAACAATAAACTAATTTTATTTATACTACTTATATTTTATTACAAGTGTTTGTTATGTTATAAATTAATATTTAGCACAGGCATACACACAACTGGTCAAACACCTGGTTTAGGGTAACTTACTCATTTTTACACATTTACACAATACAGAATGTTCCTGTAGCGTAATTGGTAGAACTTTATGTTAGCTACACAGAGGTTGTAGGTCTAATTCCCAGATAAAAATAAAAAACACATACTGATAAAAAATACCTTGAGTTGTGACTGAAAGCATCCAAAACATATATCAAAACTACATTATATTTAAGCATATTTACAGTAGCCATACTGTACTTAGAATTGCAAAAAAATGTACTCTTGGTATTTTATCACCCAATTTCAATGCTGTATCCGTTTTAAACAGTATTAAAGCAGTTCCCATTTATGCTGGGTGCTTATTGACTGCTTTCTCTTTATTATTCAGTTCACGTCATCCATTTAAAAAACCTGCTACCTCTGTAACTAAAGCTGGCACAAAACATTTTTGTTTACTAAACTAATTTTAAACATTTAAGCATAAACCTTTTTTAAGATCAGTTATTTCATTCAAGTGACCCTACAATTGTGATCAGTAGTGTATTTGTGACCCTCTATAACCTAGAGCTACAATATGCTATAACAACTAATCTGCAAGTTTATTCAGGCAGAAATTTAAGCAGGCAGCTCAAATGTCTATTGTCAGAAACAATAATGGAAGGAGAATATGATGCATGCTGCCTGTCTGTTTAAAAAGAGCAGGTTGAAATAGAGTAAACAAAAGCCACACTCGCTAACTGACATCTGCATAACATCACTGATGCTGAAAGAGCAGCGTGTGTGTGCGTGCCATACAAACTGGCAACCACTCTGGGCTGGTATTGATGCCAGTTGACACTGGTACATCTACAGTGCCAAACATTCAAAGGTTTGGACTCAATAAGGCATTTCTGAAAGAAAGTAATTCCTTTTATTACACCAATAATGTAAACTATTAATACTGTTTGGCATTACCGCTTTCATTTTAAAATTCTATTTTTATCTGTAATGGCAAAGCCCCATTTTCTCCAAGCATTACTCCAGTCTATTAACATAACACTGTTACATAACCCTTAAAAAATCATTCTGAAGTGCTAATCTTCTACTTGAGAACCATTTTTTTTATAATTATTACAGCTGAAAATGGTTGTCCTGCTTAATGAAGTAAAGATATTGCAATTCAATGTCTTTTTCAGATGTTAAAGTACATTTTCATAACATTTACGCAATTTGGCAGATGCTTTTACCCAAATCTACTTGTAGTGCATTTAAGGTATAATGTACATTTTAGCAGTTTGTGTGTTCTCTTGGAATCCAACCCATTAACTAGACATTGACTCTTGCAATTCACTTTAACATTGTGACTTGTGTTTATTTTTAAATGGCTGAAAAGAAACATTTATCTAGAAAATCTTCAGTCTATTGTTCTTTTTAAAGATGAAGGGTGTATTATGAAGTTCTGTCTTGAAGTAAGAAAGCAAACTGGATTGAACCAGGACAGAGAGAGAGAGCCCAGATTCACACCAACAAGAACAGAAGATCACATTAGGATCAAAAATGCACAACAGTGAAGTCTAAGAGCCATGAATTTCAAATAAATATCTAAAACTAACAAGTGTGGAATGAGCAAAATTACTCCCTCATTACTTCCGTGGAACACATAGAAGATATTTGGAATGTCTCAGTGGTTTGTGTCTCTACAACAGAAGTCAATAGGTGCCAATGTTGTTTGGTTACCATCATACTTCAAAATATCTTCTCTTGTGTTCAGGTTTGTAATGACACAAAGGTAAGTAAATGATGAATGAAGACTTTTTGTGAACTATCTCTTTAAGGTTAGACAGTAAACAATCAGAATAGGGTTAAGGTGTTGAGGTCTGTGACTCTTCTTATGGGCTAATTACAGCTATCAGAAGTGCATACAATGAAACTTAATCAACTGACAGCTAGAATGCAGAAGATCTGTACAGCATCACTGAATAAGGAGGATTCTTTACATTGACACATTTATTTGAAATAGACTAAATAGATATTTGTAACTGTCATCTGTTAAAATTTGTAATCATACCAAAAGAAAAGAAATGTTTATTTACTTTCAAACAAATTTAAACTAACATAAAGTTTTGGTCTCTTTCATCCAAGCAAATGACACGGAAGAAAGGACAAGAATGACAGAATGACTGGCACCCGTCAAAAACCATTTGCTTATTAAGTTCTGCTTTTAAGATTCCAATTTTAAACCGTTTTAAGAAGATTATCAACATGACACTTCAGCTGCTTTTCAAAATGACTCTGAGTTTGAAGGGGACACTTGAAATGTCCTCGAGAAGTCGATTGAAAGGACATAAAAACACACTGAAAACACAACACAAAGCTATAAACAAAATACAATGAAACTGATCATTCCAACCTAAATAAATTCTGATCATTCTGATACTCTGGATAAGCCGCATTCAAAGCTGTTGTTAAAGTAGTTGTAATTTGGTGCAATTTTTCTGGATTTAACTAAAGCTTTTGATTAAGTTGATTGATTATATAAACTTCATGCAATTGGTCTTACTGAAAACGCAGTTTTGTGGTTTCATTCATATCTAAATAGTAGTTACAATGTGTTGTCGTTAATGGGAATAAAAGGATGCCACAAGGTTCAATATTGGCACCACTTCTTTTTCCATTTATGTTAATGACTTATCATTGGATTTTATAAACTGTGATGTATACAGTTTTATAAACTGTGATGTAATAAACTTTTTGCTGATGATACTGTCACTGTATGATACTGTTACATTATTAATTCTGATTTCTAAGTCGGATTTCAATATTTTACAAGATTGCCTTTTGGATAATACATTATTGCTTAATAAAACTAAGTTTAGACAGAAGCTCTTAACAGAAACAGAAATGTAATCTTAAGAAGGCTGAGAATATAAATACACAAAACAAACAGAAAACACACACATGCACCAATGTAGTCAGCTATATGATGTTGAATGACCTTATCCGTCAAAGGCACAGTCCTGTCTTCAATTCTGAGTCAATTTCATTTTTCACGCGTGTTGCTGGTGTGATTTATACTGTTTATTATAATGTTAAAATGTCCTGTTGTTCCATAATTCACAAAATAAAGAAACCCACATCTTTTAGGTTGGCTTAAAATGAAATGTGAGGATTACAGGCGTGGTTATAAACACAAGCTCTGACCTACACAATGAAATTGCATTCACATCTGGCTATTTCAGGGCAAAATAAATCATTCTGCCAAATTTTGCCCTTTTCTAAGGAACATATACACACAAAACATAGTCAGACTAAGCAACCAAAAAATTCAATCAGTGTAACCATCATTTTTAAAAATGTGTAAACGCCAAAGCTAGTTATTCTGAAAAATTGTCTCGGCTTTATTGATACAAAGCGGTTTAAAGTGTACAGAAGAACAGTGTGAAAGAAACAACACACCTGTGGCAGAAATAATGACGATGCTACTGTACAGACAGTCTTAGTCACTTGGGGGGAATCCTCTCTGAACAAGACAGTGTCTTAAGGCTTCCTCTAAACTGTATTCATATAAAAGGGTCATGTACTATACTTATTTTTATTATTCTCTACATAGGATATTAGTAAAGGTTAGTTGTATCAAAAATCAGTCATAATTCAGTTTTTATGTTGATTTTCCACCATCTCCTATCTTAATTATTTACAAACAAAAAGACTGAAAACTTCTCCCTTCTCCATAACAGTCACATATGTATCCATGCTGTGGACATTGCCATTTTTGAATGCATTTTTAATCTGGCACACTTCCTAAAGCCCGGGCAATACGACTAATTTCTTGATCACTTCTTCTATTTTAACTTGCGACAGCTTTAACAGAGAGTTTCAACAGCGCCTCTCATTTACACTTCAGCTGCTAAAGTCATTTGATCATTTTAACTATATTTATCTTGCATTAATCATTTTTAATCTACATCTGCTTGTTCCAGGTGCTGCCATCATATCACATTTTCCCACAGTTAATGTCAGCTGCATTTCATTAACTCTGAAATTACTGTTGCCCTGCCACTTTCTGCTGATGGCAGATCCCATGAAATCCAGTTTAGAAGTATGCAGGCTCATTTAATCACTGTGATTTGCATGTTGATAAGGTGTGAGCCCATGTGTCTCATTTGCACATTTGAAGGCTGACGGAGTGGATGGGACTGACCTCCTCACAATGAGATTGCGATGATATAAACACAATGCTTACCTTGCGGTCACGGAAACCGACTCTCTGTTTCTTCTTTTTCTCTTCTGATCCCGCCTCCTCTTCCTCCTCTCCGCTGCTCGACTCAATTGCGCCGTCTGACTCTGCCTCCTCTTCTTTCAGAAGCTCCTCCTTGTTCATCTGTTCCTCATGCTTGACTGAAGACCCCGCCTCCGCATATGCTCTGCCAATCAGGAGAAAGTATGAATGAGTCTGTTAACTACATTTCAATTAAAGATTATGAAGACAATAAATGTACTTTGGGTTAGCGTGTACTACTGAATCGTGCACAAAAGACCAGAATCATTAGCATTAAGGAAGCAAAATGGAGGCAATTCTAATCCCACACTGATTTTAAAACAATATTGTACTACCTCCCATTATATTCAAGAGTTAAATTTGTAATTTAACTGTCAGTGTGTGTATTTATCTAGTTCATTGATGTGATCCTCATACTAAAAGTCAATGAAGGGTGGAGCGAGGTCAATATCTTCAGGACACAAAGCAATAATTGAAAAAAGAACAGTCGTTGATTTGATGGGATGTGTGTTTGTGGGTGGGTCCAATAACTCAATTTAATGAGACATAAGGAAATTGACCGCCCAGCCCAGGACCTGAAATGGTATCTCATCCCATAACTCCCTCATTCTATAGATCACCCCTCAGATGAATTTCCTTATACTGTTGACATATCAGCCCCTTCATTCATCATATATCAGCCCCTTCATTTTTTTCACATCCTGCTGGACTGGCCTTGACCCACACTGCAGATAAATCTCTGCAGATATGGTCTGTGCGAGGACATTTGTGTTAAAGCTGAAGTCCCTCATTTCTTTCAGGTTAATATACTTTCCCCTAGCCTGGTTGTGTGTAGACAACTATGTGTAAACCATTTGCAGGTTGAGCTTGCCATAAGTAGGAAGAGTTTGCAAGTGAATCTCACAAAATCTGCATCCAGGTCACATTTCACCTTAAAATTAAGGTACAATAATAATAAGTAATTTAATAATCCTTTTATCCAAAACTCTTCTTTGGTTATCTTTGTTATTTTTGGTGACATAACCTGCTGCAAATGATAACGAGTAATTGTGGTCCATGATGAAACAACAACAGTGTATGAAACAACAACAGAGAAGCGGATGTCACAACTATTCTTCTGCATTTTATTATAAAAGTCACTCTATTACAATGGTTTCTACAGCAGTACAAAAGAAAACCTGGGATATTGCTGATATTACGTCAATCACAGGCTACAAGTGACAAGAGATGGTGCACTACTTAAAATTGCTAATCTGTCTGGATTTACACTTGGAAATATTTGTGATAATGTAAGTACACAATTGAACACTGTACAAGTGGTTTTTGAATACTTTAATACAAAACTCATACAGGTTGCGCCTTTAAAGCAAAAAGAAAAAATATATTTTGCAGAAAAAATCATTGCCAGCCTACGTTAAAACCATTACAATTTTGTTTATTTTGTTAAGTCATTTTGTTCTGTTGGTTTTTGGTAAAATGTGACCTGGAGATGTTTTCGTCTGTCACCATAGGGCTTTTTAAAACATTGCTATGTTTGAGTGGTCTGAAAGAACAAGTGTCCCAACCAATGAAATGAAGGTGGGGCAGGACTCTAAATAAAATATGCTATTTGGCTGTACCTTGTCCATAGCAGTCCAGTGCCGGCCGAGACACCCGTCACCCCTGCCAGTGCAGCCAGCATCACTCTGCGCTGCTGATGGGAACGAAACGCACCGGTGTGATGCCGTCTCGACAACTGAACCATACCGATGATGGCAGCCGTCACGACACGCAAGCGGTACATACTGAAACAGAAAAATAAAAAAAGGTTAAGAGAAAGTAATTACTATGCAAACAAAAGGTTAATTCAGAATGAAAATTCTATCCAAACACAAGTACTTCACTGATTGCACCAAAGCATGAATAAAATTATAATAGGCCAGTGTACTAAAAGTTAAAAACTATTGTAAAAACATCTACCCCTCAGCCCAGCACCACTTTCATTACGGGTATCTGAACTGACCTCAAATGGCAAATTATTATGTGATTGGGTCGACAACTTGAAGCAGCAAATGGGGGTTCTGGATGTTTTCATAATACTGTTTGGATTAAAATGAATCTTTTCTCTGTAGCTGGAATACATGAGCCTGCAAATCCCATCAAACTAATTAAACAGCAGCACAGGAAAAGCTTCATTTAACAAATTACTTTCCTTAAATAAAGAACTTGCACTGTGAACATACACCAGATCTTCACACATGTACATTAGATCTTTATACAACCACATCAGATTTTATACACAAACATCTTATCTTTAAACATGTACATGGGATTCTAATACTAGAACATCAGATCCTTACACAAAAACATCAGATCTTTACACAAGAACATCAGAACATCAGATATTTCAGCATCTGAATCACAAATACTCTGATTTGATATAGGTGCTGAAGACCTGTTAATTCTTTATTTAAATTTAGAGAATGCGATTTTGATTCTTTATTTTTGCAATCAATTCTTTGCACATGCACTGTTGTCTCACACAGTTTGGGCAGACAAAAAATTGTGGCTGCATCTGGACAGGGCATGGACCTGGATACTCCTGCTAAAACTTCCAAAACAGTTCATAATGACTTAGGGTTAGGGTTAGCCTAACCCTAACAGGTTTCCAAGTTTTGATAAATATCATATTTAAAGAAAATACAGATATCATTTTGTTAATAATATCCAAATTAAAATTGGGGGTAATGTACTAAAAACAAATAGTACAGAACACAACACAACCACCAACTTTTGATTGAAGTTGCAGGAGACATTTTGAGACCTGAAATGTTCAATGTTCTTTTGTGTCAATTTTCCAGACACCCCTACATGAAGCAGCATCTGCTCATTTTCCACTGAAAACAGCCAACTTATTTCTCACACATCTTGCGACAACAAACCACAGGCAGAGAGTGAATGATGAACCAGTCATCCATGCTGTTCCCTGTTTCCAAGAAGGGAAGCCAAAGGCTCTGTGGAGACTGAAGAGCCACCTGTCCATTTTCCAATATTGACTGTCATTTGATTGAGGTCCTGATTCAGCAGAACATAATAAGAGCCAGAGCGCTACATGCTAATTGGAGTGAGCACTTGTGCGTGACATTGTAGACTGATGGGGCTCTGGTCTCTGGGGTTCAGAGCATCGTGACTTTGGCTAAGAGCACTGCAGCACTGTTCAAACAGAGCAGAAACTGCATTAGCCCAGTATACACCCACGTGGGTTTTCTCTAAATGGCTGCAACCAGTCCTAGCTTTCTCAATGAAAACTTAATATGCAACTTCACATTGCAACGGTTAGGTTATGGTAATATAACGCTGTTATTAATTTCATTTTTGCACAATTCAAAAATAATTGATGTTTTTCTGCACATTTCAATGGGAGTTAAAGCTGGTCTAAATTTAAACTGTTATTGTTATTCATTAATCCAGTACTTCATCTGAGTACCAATTGATTGTAATTTAAACATATTTTGCACGCCATACACTTTGTAAGCGACCAATGTGGCATCGCATTATAAACAATTAGAGTGTAGTAAGCGCAAAGTGTTAAAGTTAATAACATTCAATCTTACATGACCTTGTGTAAAACACAAACAAGACCTTGTAAAGTCTTTAAGTATTTTGGGCACTGTATTAAATAAAATTACAATATAATTAATATAATAAGTTTCCTTTACAACACATTCAAGGTTTCCAACTTTAATAAGGAAAACTAACAAATTTGTGTATGATAATATATGAGATGCCAGGCCCATTTAGATTAATTTAGAATGGCTCATTTAGCTTAATTACAAATGCTTTTCTCAACCTTAACCTTCACAGAAGATCGAGATTGAGTTCAGTGATAAATGTGATTAGATTCAAATAAGTTAATCAACATGGACCAGTTTCTAAGTTAATAATAATGACACTGTAAGACATTCAGTATTCCAGATCAGGTCAGATGTACCTACACATCAGAGAAAGCTATAATCATGGAAACTATTTTTAAAAAACTTCATGCGTTAAAGGTAGGGTACGCGATTATTTACAGAAATATTTTTTGTTATGCTGGTTGAAAGTATCTTCACATTCTAACAGCAATCACTAAGTAAAGTGATCCAAATATATTTATATCAATATTTTCTATTGAAGGCACAGGACCATAAAATGTTCATCCAACCATTGCATTTGGTCCGAATGCATTGATAGGATGTACTACTTGCCTGTCAAACTATGTACTTGCATATCTCTGCGCATCCCAGACAATCTTCCATCATCAACATGTTCATGAGTTTTGGAGGAGGCGTGGCTTTGGAGGGCACTCTAAAGGAAGGGTGGGTTCTTATGCTTCAAAAACTAGCTTGCTATTGCTAGCCTCTCAGAAATTGCCTACCCTACGATTAATAATAACAAAAACTTGCCGAATAAAAAAAAATAACAAAAAGCTAAATAAATCACAATTGAACTGTCAAAATTTTAGGCAAGAAATGATTTTTACAGCACTATCACAATTTTGTTTTTTAAAACATCTAAAAACATCTTCACCTAATATTCACCGCATGTCAGTCCAATCTTAAAATGCAGAAGAGAATTTATAAGGAATGTTCACGGTGTTCTTAATTTTCATATAAAGACAGTAAATGATTAAGTCTGTTAGTCATTAACATTCTTCCCAATGACTATTGTGCATCACAGAAAAAAAGACACAAGGTAAAGAATATGAGGTTTCATTTTTGGGTAAAGTTTCCCTTCAAGTCACATATCCTGGAAGAAGAATTTAACCATCACAGCTGGGCTTTTGTAACATGTTCAATAATAGAAAAGCATATTTTAAAATGGGATCCATATTTTACAATCAGCTTCCAGGCAGGAAACTTTTATACTGCTGAGGCAAACCTGAGCTCTGGTATCTTAAAGCCACAACCTCTCCATTGGCCCAGAGATTTTAAGACTCCCAAATCCATTTACCGAAAGAGAGCTCTTTAACCTTGATTCACTCCAATCTTTAACACTCATCTCAACAACAAACACAGCACAGCACTGAGCTTCACATGTCCAGTGGCAACCTAGAATCAGCTTCTCAATATTCATCAGTAATCAAATAGCCACGCAGCTCTCAAATAATTCCTGCCAGTCACTTCAGCCATGGGAAAGTGGGGCCCAAGAAATCCAGCTGGAGCTGAATGTGACTGTGGGACCAATCTTGTTTTTTTTTACAGTGCAAATGGAAGACTTAGAAAGCTGATGATACTACCAAAACACACTGTCTCTCTAATAAAATGGTGCACAGAATCTGTCCTATATTTGATCTAACGTTATTTCTCTAACAAATTTAGAAACAAAAAGATTTTCCTTGCTTAGGACCTAAATTGGCACTAAGCACTTTTATATATCAAAGATGTAGGATTTTAGCATACACACACCTCATGATCAAATCTGTGTGTACTACTATTGTATAAATAAGCCCAGTGGGTCTCATTTACCATTCAAGTACTTAAATATGTGCACAATTTCTGTCAAATTTTTTACAAATCTGTTCATACCTTCATTTAATGCTGATGAATCTGGATTATTCTAAATGTGGGAGTATGTGCTTGCAGTTCATAATTATCACCATACACACTCACACCATCTCCATGTAAGGGCTTTCCAAACAACCCCACCTGTACAGCCCTTTGTCACACTCTGCAAACATATGCTGATCCGTGTCTGCCATCATGTTTGCATTTCATCATCAAATAAACTGAAATAAATCCAAGCCTGTGACACATCTGGCTAAATGACCTCAAGATATGAAGTGCAATACTCTCAGCTTGCAACACATTACCTGCAGCAAAATAACGTCCTTCTACTCTGAAGAAAACAGAACCAATTATTTCAGATATACACCAAAAGCAAGTCACAACGAAAGCAGCAGAAACAAAACAGTCAACAACTACATCATATGTATGACATAATTTGACCAACAGCACTTCATTTCTTATTTAAATTGGA
>JAZGTK010013547.1:0-14257 GCA_036877625.1 Ambastaia sidthimunki | reverse complement strand
ATACATAGGTATATACAATAGGTTTATACATAGGTATATACAATAGGTTTATACATAGGTATATACAATAGGTTTATACATAGGTATATACAATAGGTTTATACATAGGTATATACAATAGGTTTATATATAGGTATATACCTATACATGCACATTTTATTTGTACCTTCACACTGTCATACATGTGCTGCAGCAGCCACGTCTGTCTGGTCTTCTGAAACCTCCACTCATCTCTTCTCTCAGACCAGCTTCAGGCACACAGAACATATCAAACAATCTCAGTTCATCTCGTATCAGAGTCCAAAAGTCTAAAAGCACACTGAAAATCTAAGATTTTTTTCCATTTAAAATGATTTTGCAAGTAAAGAAAATATATGATGCAAAACTAATTTTAATTGTGAAAGTGATCAAGTTTACAAAAGGTCACATTTTCTCCCTGTATCAGTTACTGATGGAGATGATGAATGAATAAAGCACAAGGGTCATCTGGATGCACTGAATGCGTGTCAGAACAACTCTTGGGTTTGTATGTTACCATGTGAGGTATTCCAGCGCCTGCTTCTCAGCCACACTCATCTTGATCCTCTCCTGTTTTGTGCTTTTGCCTTCTTCTTTCATTTTCTTTTTTTCTTCCTTTTTTCGGATCTTCTTCAGTTTTCTCTCCAGCACTCGTCTTTCTTCTGGACTGAGATCTTCCTCTTTACCTGATCCATCCTCATCCTCCACACCACTCACCGGGGTGTTCTCCACATCTCCAGAAACCTAGAACAGAAATGTACAATTCATGTTTATGTTACAAAGATTTCTACTGTATAAATCATTATGTTGTTCATATGCAGAGCTGAAGATGACAGTTAATGTGTGTGTAATAATCACTATCAAAACAGTTGGAAGACGCTGGATGATACTGTGATACATGATGAAAGACTAGAGCGAAGAACTAGAGCGATCAGAGACTTCATGTTGCTGGCTGCATGTTCACTACAACCAACCAAATACACTCAAAGCACAAAATAAACATTCTTACACAGGGTTTGTAAATCCACTTTCTCACCACAAATGAATTTTGAATGCTTTCATCAAGAAACAACTACTGATGGCACGAAACGAGTATTTGAAAAGAATCACTTAACCAGATCATGCACAGTGACACTATTACAGGTGATGTCAGCTGAATATTTTGACTCGCCTCTGTTTTTCTTTGTTTTCTCTTTTTTTTCTTTGCGTTCTCTGCACTCTCTTCAACTGTCTGCATGTGTGTTTTGTGTTTGACTTCCTGTAGCGTCACAACATCTGCTTCTGCAACAATGACTTCACACTCCTGCAAATTCAAAATAGAAACAGAATATTTACTCAGAGCATTCAGAGAGTCTGTTACATTATATTTTAGCCCTCAAACAGATTCAATCTGATTCTGATAAGTGAATAAAATTCTGTCAGGAGTGTTTATTCATTACCTTGTGCTTTTTCTTCTTTTTCTTCTTTTTTGTGTGATTCTCGTCTTGTGTGAACGTCGTGTTTTCTATCTGCAGAACATCCTGTGGAATCTACCAGAACACACAGCTGAAAATTACACATCAAATCTTTAACGTAGCTATTTATCTTATAGACATCCATCTTCTGCTGTAATTGTACTTCACATACATTCTGTTTGAAATAGTTCTGACTAATTATTATTATATTTACATGTTGCCCTCTGGTATATATTATATAGTCATATAAAAGAATATGAACATTATTTTCCACTTTTTTTTTCTGTTTCTTCCTCTGTGTGATCTCATCCCAGTTTGCATTTGTTTCAGACTCCTTTAGTTTCCAAACCAAAGAAATATATTGTGATAAATACACTATTAAAGATCCTTCAGCTACTTTAAACAATCAAAGAAATATTTTTAAAACTCTCCTCACCTCTTTTTTTCTTTTCTTCTTATGTTTGTGTTTATCTGTGTTTGTTGTGTCAGTTGATGGTATCTGTATGTTCTCCTCTGTAAAACTTTGTGACAATTCACACACCTCGGATTTCTGCAAATCAAACAATCAACATGAAACATTATGATTCATTTTACAGCCTTTGCTTGTAGTTTATTCTAATGTCTAATATGTCCAATGGACTTTAATGTGTCTGAGATAAAGGTCACATAAACATGTTACATGTCATGTGTCATAAACACACAACACTTTTCAAATCAATCAAGCTGAACACGAGCACAAACCTCCCGGTCAGTCTTTCTCTTTCTCTTTCTCTCTGTCTGTACAGCTGTCAGATCATCTGCACTGCGCTTGAATTTCTGTTTCCTGACAGAATTACACTCAGATACAGCAGCTTCACTCATCATCTGGAGTTACAGTAGAAGAAACATCACAGCAGATATAAAGCAACTCAAAAACACATCAGAATGACACTAAATACACAGATGCTGCTGTCACAAATCTCAAACTATAAAGAAAATTATTTTGACATTATTTTGAATAAACGTTAGTGGAATGAAAAGTTGATGTCAAAGTCAACCATATGAAAGGAGAGCTGTCATGTTACATGATAACAGCTTAAATATTACCAGCTGACCAGAAAAACTGAATAAAGAGAGAGATTTAACTTACAAGATACTGATATTTAC
Organism: Ambastaia sidthimunki; assembly: GCA_036877625.1. Taxonomy (NCBI): domain Eukaryota; kingdom Metazoa; phylum Chordata; class Actinopteri; order Cypriniformes; family Botiidae; genus Ambastaia; species Ambastaia sidthimunki. The sequence goes on along the minus strand of JAZGTK010013547.1, from coordinate 11,639 downwards.
CCGCAGCTCCTCACACTCACGTGCAGCTGGACTCCGCCATGAACGCTGAACCGCGACCACGTGTGATGACGTTACTATGGATATGCAAAATACTGATCTCTGATTGGTTCGTCCTTTTGTCTTCAGGGACAAGCAAGCTCAGAAAAGCGCTAACAAAAACTCAACAGTTAAATAAAAACTGCTTCGTTTTTAACTGTATAATGTTATAGGAAAGACGTGCAGTAAAATAAGATAAACTCTTAACTCGTAGCGTTGTCAGGGAGGAACTACATTGCTTCTGGTTGAATGTATTTTCGGAAAGATTTGACAGTTGCACAGGTTACGTGACCGGAGAGATTCACGCCTGTTGTGAAGAAATCTCATCATGTCAACAGCAGGACGCGTTTGCTCACAGTTAGCACGATTTTCTTTATATCATCACATTATTACCAAAAGAGGACGGGTGACTTTAAGGCAAGTGGATATTTTGTTCTTGCAGAGATTAAGATAGTCTTTCTTTACCCAAGAGAGGTTGTAGCAGTCTGGACATACATTGACATAAACTGCTCAAATTAATGAGACAAGTTCAAATAAATATGAATGTTGTTTACTGTGTAAATAAATTGATCAATTTGTTATATTGTTAATGTTCTTGCCTCTATGAATTGTCGACTGACCTTGGCTGCAGGGATCTGTATCCAAATGACATTTTAATCACATTCTCATGATTAGATCTTTGTTTTTAATGAGTGATTGGATGATTTTAACCCTCAAAAGCGATGCTGAGCACTCGATAATTTTAAAAGTAATTTTTCTGAAAATTGTAACCACCTTCAGTTTGGAGGGAAATCATTTCTCAATAGATTGAGAGACTGAGAAAGTGTCTCTAATCTCAGAAGTGTTTCAGTAACAGTTATTACTGTCACTCTTGTAGATCATGTGCAGTCAGGATGCTGTCCATGACATCACAGCTTCAAGCAAAGTCCAGAAAACATCCAGATGAAGAAACATCAAAACCCATTAAGTTCTCCACCAGCAAAGCCAGCCACAGAATATGGAACGTGGAGCACTCGCTGGGCAGCAGTTATCAGCGGCCGTGGTGGAAAGTTCTTCCCATTAGTATATTAGGAGTGAGTTTCCTTCTGTGGTGTGTCTTCAGGAAAGAGAGCAAGATTGACGAGTCTCTGGAGAAAAATTTGCATGAACATTTAACAGGACTGGTGTCTGATGAAGAGGAAACAGCCAATAACAAACCATAAAAGTGGCTTAAAGAGAACATTTTCGATTTGTTATGTTTATTTATTGTTAAAAAATGTCAGTTTTCTGTGAACTGCAGCCAAGGTGGCTATGAATGTACTAATCATCCAGACTTTGTAATGAAATTAAACTACATCTATTTGAAAACCAAAACCTGATTCTCTTTAAAGGTAAAGACAAAGAATTATTACAGTAACAGTGTACAATAAATTTGTACTGTAATGGTTTTAAAATAAGTATTATTTAGTCTAAACACATGCAAAAGGTGACATTTGTACTCCAGTTAAATTAGTAAAATGTCAAAAGTCTGCAAGCAATGCCAGCAAAACTGCTCCAATCTAATTTTTGTTTAACTACAAATCTGCATAGAGCAGTCACTGAACTCTGAACGTCACTGAGCACATGTGCTTCACACAACCCTGTGCACTACAAGACCACAGCAAATGCTGAAAACTCTAATACACCATTTTAAAACATGCAGCAAAACAGACATGAGGTAGTGTAAAGTTTATTTACAACAGCCACAAGAGAAAACCAGTAGAATAACAACAGAAATAAAATGGACATGTTCTAATTGATGAAGCATGCAGACTAGGCATATGAAAGTCTAAAATACAAACTTTAAAACCCTGAGGAGCTCCCGGAATGTTCTGACGCTGCCCCCCTACTAGTTAACTTTAACCACAAGATACCTCTCCCCTACCACAACTACCAATAAAGAAAACGTACAAAAAAATAAACTTAAACTACACAATCATTTATAGCCAAGAAGTGTAAGAACCTTTATACCCTCCCTCCCAACCCACCCATGCAACAAGCCCCTCCCCAAAATATATTCCTCCACACAAAGAAGGTGAATAGTAAAGTTTAAGCGCGCTCTCCGCGGATGCGACGGGCCAGCTGGATGTCTTTGGGCATGATGGTGACACGTTTGGCGTGGATGGCGCACAGGTTGGTGTCCTCAAACAAACCCACCAGGTACGCTTCACTCGCCTCCTGCATTTCACAGAGACAGTTATCAGTGCTGGAATAACACGGTTGTTTTTCTGATTAAAACTTTCGGCTGATCTGAATGAAATTCTTCTCCATGACTCACCTGCAGAGCTCCAATGGCAGCGCTCTGGAAACGCAGGTCCGTCTTGAAATCCTGAGCGATCTCACGGACCAGACGCTGGAATGGAAGCTTGCGGATCAGCAGCTCGGTGGATTTCTGGTACCGACGAATCTCACGAAGAGCCACAGTACCAGGACTGGTGGAGGAATAACAGAAATACACATTAAATTACACAATTTTTCACAAAGCATGAAAAAACTAAGAAATTACTAACATGCATAAATTCTGCACAATGTTTGATATGATCTAAACAAAGTTGTAATTTAGGGAAATACACGGTCTTTGTAACACAATGGTAGTTTAATGTAATACTGACAAGAAAACTTTATTAAAGTTTGCAAATAAGGTAAAACGCTTTAGCCACCAAAGGAACGGGTTTCTCACCGGTATCTGTGGGGCTTCTTGACTCCACCTGTGGAGGGCGCACTCTTCCTGGCCGCTTTGGTGGCCAGCTGCTTCCTGGGGGCTTTGCCTCCAGTGGACTTACGGGCGGTCTGCTTTGTACGTGCCATGACCCCTCAATGAAGAGATCTAAAAAAAAACCATCAATCTATACAACAGCGGCACAGTCCACGTGGCATGATGTCATCACAAAACAAACCTCAGTTCACCCTCTCCACCCAAAACAGTCATACAGTCACATCTACTGTTTGGGGAAAAAGGCTCCATGGCGACCACGACCTAACGATCCCAACAACAACTTGGGGGCGCCATTCAGGGAAAAGAGGATAAACACACACACACACAGCCTGAATGAAAACTCTACCGCGATATTGACTTTCATTCACTCTTTCAGAAAACGATCGCGACGTGCACGCGTCACGCAGGTGGTGTAAGACTGATGGRGCAGCGATGACCCCCCATCTCATGACGACACTCATCTCATGACGACACTCATCTCATGACGACACTCATCTCATGACGACACTCATCTCATGACGACACTCGCACACGTTCCTGCCTGTACGTGTAACATGGCGCCCGGGAACACCAACTACAGCCGTTTTTTCTTTGTCTCCATCCACAATTCAGTGACTCAGTCTGGGCGCGTTTATTGAATAGCGACGCACATGTTCAGTGTGTCAGTAACATGTAACTACATTATGACATCACAGTTTGAAATTAAACTGAGGGTCGCGCGCGCTGGTTAGCTTAGCTGGAAGCTACCGCCACTAAACGGACCGAAATTCGCCGTTTTCTCGTTTGTAGACGCAGAACGGACAAAGACCTCGAGACAAACGCTATCGGACGCCGTTAAAATGACATTAATGCTAAAATGAGATGTAAAGCATCGTTGTGTGTTTATATTTATAACATTAACGAGCATTAATGTTACTTACGTTTTTATTTCGGTTATTCGTCAAACTCAAAACAAGGAACGTCGGTCACGCGCACAAGCGCTGTCTGCAGCGCTATATTTATAAAGTGCGAGCGGAGGCCACGCCCCGTCATCTCTTATTGGTGGAAGTAACGAAGGACGTCTTTATCTAGACTTATAATTGCTTAAGCGCAATTTTAATGTCATTGTGAAAACATGTCGTTTTAATTTGCTTCTGCAAATAGAGGAAAAGTTATTAAAATCCCTGTTGCTTTACATGAATGATTCATTAACACCTGTAAGACATTACAGCGCTTTCTGTTGCAGTCTGTTACATAACAACCGTCCCTTCACTCATCATTACTGATCTGTCGTCGAGTCAACGATAGACCGTCAGTAGTTACTATGGGAACGATAAAGTAACTATTAATACAACGAGATACAGATGCAATATTTTAAAGCGTGTGCTTTGTGTTATTATATCTGCTGCATGCGGAACCTTTAGATCGAAGCGTTTGTTCTTCGCGGCTGCGGAGCATTTTAACAGACGCACACGCACAAGATTCGTGTTCCCACATGGATATTTAATGTTATTGTAAATCCAGAATTACGAAGCACAAATCTCGTGTGGTGTCACATGAGTGATCATCTGTGGAGTGATATTGATCACAGAGCAGAAGATCTGACAGAGAACAGTATCAGTGGATTTGGATAACAGAAGATTTAACTTTAGCCATGACAGATAAACCATCTGAAACGGGTAAGAGCTACTACACAGCACTTCACAAACCTTTTGAGTTTAATTTATTGTAACTCATAATGTATTGCGACTAGCATTCTTTTCCATTTTGCACAATCCCTCATATTTAACCTAGAGTTTAAAGTTTTCCATTTCAGTGCATTGTATTGCCTGTTAACATCCAATTTGGTCAAATTTAAGGGGGCATAAAAAGTCTCCAGATGTTCTCATTGTGTTCTTTCTAGGAAAACTTGAAATGCTGCAAAAAGAGAAAAATGCTGTTCAGAGTGGAGAGATACAGACTGAAATGATGCTTCCCAGTTCACCAACCCAAAACTCTGAGGCTCCTGCCAGTGCTAAAAAACCCAAGAGAAAGAAAAAGAAAGGGGGCGAAGGAAAAGACAATCAACAGAAAGCCACAGAAAGCACTACTGAGGAGACTTCTGCACAAGAGAGCACAGAATTAGTAAGCAGTAATGACTGTAAATATTAAATCATTCATTACTGTGATAACGAATGTTTTCAAAGTAAATGTGTGTTTCAGACTCCTGAAGAGCAGCTGAATCGAGAGTTGGACTGGTGCATTGAACAGCTGGAGCTAGGGCTGAGAACTCAAAAAACCTCCAGCAAACAAAGTGAGTACGCTACAGAATTACAGCCATCTACATATAGTACAACTATAGTTCACACAATTTGTAAAAAAAAAATATATATATATATATATTTACACTTTTTTATACTTACACTTTACTTTTGTCTTTACATATGTTTGTGTTTAGGGGAGGAGGCAACTCGTGCTTTGAAGACCCTGCGTAGCTCCAAAGCTCCACTGGTGAAGAAGAGGCAGGTGATGAGAGCAATCTCAGGAGACTACAGGAGAAAGATGGAGGAGGACCGAGCCAGACAGTTTAAACAGATACAGTCAGGTAAGACAGTCATAAATATTTCACATACAGTTTATTTGCTTTCCCCATCAGTGAGATATGAACACACCTGTCTCTGTCTCCTTAGCTATGACGTCTGCCCGGGTCCACACTGTCTCTGAGTGCAAACCAGTGTTCCACCGGCAAGCTGAGAGAAACACACTATCAACTGTCAAAACTCAGGAGACAAACACTCCACGAGGTTCTCAGGAGGCAAATGAACATACAGGGAGTGTTGAAGAAAGCCAAAGAGACACAAAACCATTTGTTTTTACCAAAACACAAGAGGAGTTTCTCTTCAACTTTAAATTGTGACTGTAGAATCATCAGTAAACTGTGTCTTTCTGAAGAGTGTTGTGTCATAATGCATCATTTCAGTTCTTTGCATTAGATGATGTGTGTTTCAGGAACAATGTTGCTCTTCAAAGAATAGCATGTATTCCAATCACGGGAAAGTCTTAGTGAGATAAAAACAAATACAAATGATTTTCATTTCAGTTTAATAAATTAAGATGTATTCAGGGTTGACAATGTATTGTTAGAGTTGAAGGAAAGACTTTAACATCTCATTTCTCCAGAGAAAAACTCTGGTAAGAGACCTACACCAGCTCTGCCAATGGGTCTCTCACAATTAAGGAGCCTGTTTTACTAGTGAAGACCACCTTTAAAATCTATTTTTATTTTAGAGGATGAAACACTTGAACATAACAAGTGTAGCCAAACCTGTACACACAAGAGATGAGTGGAAAGTTTACTGTCTAAATACTGAACAAGATCTGCGAGTAATGCTAAAGGAATTTTCACCTGAGCTGAATCTTCACACACACTGGTGGCATTCGCAGGAGCATCCAGATGACAAAACATTCAACCACTGATGGTGCTCAACCTGCTCATCTTCTCCATCTGAGGCTACAAAACACAGACGACAGAGAGAGAGAGATCACAGAGCAGCAAACAGCTGCGCTTCCGGCTCTGGCCTGCAGGTGGCGTGTAGAATTTATACAACATCATCTCATGATGGAAATTTGACCGGTTTCAGATGCACATATATAAACATTAAATCATGCAAGATAGAATAAGTGTAAAACTTTAAACGATGTGGCTTTATCTGTGTGGCTCTTTTGAAAGGTTAAAGTTCATCATTTACTCACCTCATGTTGTTCCTGTATGACTAATGAAAGTGAATGAGAACTGTCACGTGCTCCAATCATTAAAGCGTGTGACAGTGTAATAAGACTTACGCGCTATATTCAGTCCAGTTCATCATTAACATTATTAACATCCAACCTGAAACAGATCTGAGAGTTTGAAATAGTCAGGGTTACTGAAAGATGTTGAACATTGTCTCAGCCAGCAGGACTGACTGGAACTGTGTTTATAAATGTGGACTAGATCACATTCAGCTTCATTATTACAGGAATTCGGACAAAATTTTGCAGTTTTACATTAAAATGAGCCTGTTTTTAGAACCATTTTAGACATTTTCTGCATTTCTTCATTAAATTCTCATAATTCAGTTTTACTGTAATGCTTTTTTGTTGTATTTTGTCGTATTGTTGTCATTTTAAGTGGTGAGTCTCATTAAATGAAGTTTGGTAATGTAATGTAATATTGTATGTTGTTTTATGAAAGAAATTCAACCCTGTGATTATCTTGGAACACACACACACACACACACACACACACACTTTCAGATATACACACACACACACACACACTTTCAGATATACACACACACACACACACACACACACACACTTTCAGATATACACACACACACATACACACACACTTTCAGATATACACACACACACACACTTTCAGATATACACACACGTCTCACAGTACGGTCTTTATTTTCAACAGCTGGAAAATAAATGCAAACACAAAACTTTACAAAATTAAACTACAAAAACAAAATTGCCTCAGGTCCTAATATTTGAATTATAATACATTATGAAATGATAACAGAATCTGATAGAAACTAACACTATTTACATCTTTTGTTATATTCATCTGATGCAGAAGAAACCAAAAGCCTTAGAATATAAATTTAGTTTTTTGTAAACAGCATGTTTTACTGCAACGAGTCGTCATCTCTCGTTTTTGGCACCATTTTAAAATTTGTAAATGGACTACAATTCTCAGTTGGACTACAGTAATGGCGGCAACACAGACGTCTCACTGGAGAAGTGATGATGTCAAAGCAACATTCTTGCAATGTACACTTACAACATCATGGAGAATATAAACGCACTCCATGATCTGTGCTGGTTGGTCAGCTACTGCTGTTAAGCATAAGATAGCAGAACAGCTATTGGCTGGAGCAATGTGGGCGGGGTTACAAAGAGGTCCTTGGTAAATAGGTTGGTTTCCTCTAGTTTCAAGAGGACTGGTCAAGTCTACACGTCCTCACAGAGGCTACGTTCAGAATGGCACACCATCATACTACTCATACTATTGTTGCAGTACTAATGTACAAAGTATCAAGTTCTCTGTATGCATGGATTGACTATTGTGCACTATACAAAAAGAACACACTGTGTCAGTATTTCATTTTTGAGTGTCAAATAAAGCTTTACCAACCGCTACCTTAGGATCTACAAAACTGTAAACAAAACTTTTAAAAAATAAAATCTGTATTTCATAGATTATAGCTGGAGGCCACTTGCTGGATTAAAAAGGCTACTGTTTAAAACATTTATTGTTGCTGTTTCACATATTATTAAAAAAAACAGTAAGCAGTACACAGTGAATACTGCAGTGAGCAGTACACCAGTGTTCCATTCTGAACGCAGCCGGTTTTAGACTAAACCGAGTTTTTTTTGCACTCACATGAGGATATTCAGACACACACAACTACTGTGTGACTGTAACAGTCAGATAACCAGCAGTGGCCAGAAATCATATTAAAGCATGTTTAACACGTCCCGCATGCTTCAAAATAACAGATTCATTTTTCACTGTTTTATTACCATTCACCTTCATTCTCTCACCATCTCACTCACTCCTATCACATATCCCAACACTGCTTTTCTCTCTTTCTCATTGTCTGATAAATACTTTCATCTAATTGTGCCAGTCAGGTAGATTTTCAACAAATTCGGTATGTTCCTCAAAAGCATCACATTATATCTCTGAACTTTGGCTGCAGCACAAGCAGAGATAATGTTTTAGCTTAAAGTATTTTTGTTGTTTGTCTGAGCTATGGTTTTGTGGGTGGTTTGAGTTAAACAGAATTTCATCACTGAACCCCCTGGTTTTATAAAACCTTTACAAACGTCACAATCCGACAAGAACGGTCACTCTGAATAAATAGAAATATAGACTATGGCATAAAAATACACAACATCAGAAACATCAACCAGACACACAGTCGTGCTTTTCAAAAATAAAAACAAATAGCAATTTGATATAAATGAGCAACTTGAGCAACTTCATTATTTCCTTTAAATGATCTTTTAGCAGCTCTGTGAACGGTAGCTTGGCACAGATGTGCATTTATTTGCTTTGTTTAGGAGTCAAGGGGAGTTTTGTCTTAAAATACTTAATTACATAATTTCCCATCTATATTTTCCGGACAACACGATGCTCCAGAGCTCCGCTGGCTGAGAACAGACATACTGACTCTCCATGAACTCGCATGTGTTTCTGTGTTCACTGGAAAAATTAAAAAGGCCAGAACTCTGTTCCCAAACCTAGTGAGCTGTCTACATAGGTTACATCCTAACTGCACTATAGGCTACTTTTACCCACTAAATTCTTCCCAATGCATTATGGGATTTCCCACACAGAACAGAACTTTCGATACTCCTGTAGATTTTGGCCAAAAGAAGGTTTTTCAGAAAGCAGCAAAATCATTTAGAACGGCCCCGCGTGTGGAGCACGCCAGCCATGTTTCTGTCCTCTCAGCCACAATGTCCAGCAAAGCAAAACTGTTCCAAACCTCAGAGCATCATCTACAAGATCATTTAGAAATGTTTACAGACGCTATTCATGTGATGTGTAATTAATCAACATCAAACACTACCAAATAAAATCAACTGTCAGATCAAAACAGCGGTGCTGAAGAAGCCTCAGGCTGAAACTCACACAGAGAGGAAACCTCACTCAATGTGTCTGTGTGTGTTTTTGTGTAAGATACTAACAGTCCCTTCAAATAAGCTCCCAGAGGGTTTATTTAAAACACTGAACCGGTTGTTTTCACTGTATCTGTATGGAATGTAAGTATACGTTTCATTCACACGATCAGAAATCCTTTCTTTCTGTTTTCTGTTTCCATTCTTCATTGCTGCTCGAGTGATGCACACTGAGGTCAAACCTGTGTCAGACCGTCACCGGGGGTCTGGGGGGCGTGGCTTTTCACCCCCCCCCAGAGGTGTGCAATCAGGGAGGGGGCGGGATTTGTACCCCCAGCAGCTCATAAGCGAAAATGTTCCAGAAGATGGCGAAGAGGAGGAAGGTGATGAAGGAGAAGATGAGAACCCACCAGGAACACTGTTTATGCAGAGACTCCTCGTAGCTGCGCAGGATGAGAAGACCCATGCTGATCCCCACCACAGCGCCGGACAGATGAGCCATGAAACTGGGCTGCGGCCCGGAGGAGGGGAGGGGCGGAGAGAAGCGCAACCATACAGCTCGGCCCACTTCAGAACTCACTGCACAGACAGACAGAACGGGTTTGTTCAGAACCGTGTACCGCTGTAATACTCACACAATAGTACACATACTCTACACGGTTAACAAATGTTCTGAACATGAAGAATATCTGTAAAGTTTGCCAAAATGTAATACAGAGCCGGGTTTGCAAAACAACACTGTTTAGTGTGCACTAGTAATCCAGTCTAAGCATACACAATGACTGAAACACAAATAATGAAAGAGTGTTTAATCGGTTAACATGAATATATGTGTATTATAACTAGTACAGTAAAATCACTTACTGCAAACTAATGCAAGAATCATCCTCAGAAGCTTGTATGGACATTTCATACCGGCCCAGTTCTGAAACACACACATAGACATTCAGATAAACAGACACATATACACACACACACACTTTTACAAACTGAGAAAGAAGTTCAAATGAATTCTTGTGGTAATAAACAGCACATCACAGAAGAGTTTCAGTTTTATATATCCATCAGAACATCAGTATGAAAATAAACATTTAAACATCATCACGTGACTCTCAGCTCTGATTTTATCTGTGTGTGTGTTTATAGACTCTTAGTCTTCAGGGAAGCTGTAATAAAGCCTCCGTCAGGATTCTCCTCCGTCCTGCTCTCGCTATCCATTCATATTGACACAAGTCGCCATGGCAGCAGTTAGTGTTGGTTACCATAACAACATTAGCGAGATGTGCAGAGCAAAGAGCGTAGACCCCTCCGGACCCGCCCACCACTGGAGCCCGCATGTCTGTGATGGACACCGTCAGTGATCCTTACAAACAAACAAACAACTTAGTTTTATGATTCAAATGTGGATATTTATGGCACATTCATGTACAGCATTTGCCACTGTATCAGAAATTATACCAGAAACATATTTATAATATTATAAATATTATATGAGTACAGAAACATATTTCATATGCACTGGCCTGACACATACAGACACATTCAGTCACATACAGACACATACAGTCACATACAGACACATACAGTCACATACAGACACATACAGACACATACAGTCACATACAGTCACATACAGACACATTCAGTCACATACAGACACATACAGTCACATTCAGTCACATACAGTCACATACAGACACATACAGTCACATACAGTCACATTCAGTCACATACAGTCACATTCAGACACATACAGACACATACAGTCACATACAGTCACATACAGACACATTCAGTCACATACAGACAAATTCAGTCACATACAGTCACATACAGACACATACAGACACATATAGATACATACAGACACATACAGACACATACAGTCACATACAGTCACATACAGACACATACAGTCACATACAGACACATTCAGTCACATACAGTCACATACAGACACATACAGTCACATACAGTCACATACAGTCACATACAGACACATTCAGTCACATACAGACACATACAGACACATACAGTCACATACAGACACATACAGACACATATAGATACATACAGACACATACAGTCACATACAGACACATACAGACACATTCAGTCACATAAAGACACATACAGACACATACAGACACATACAGTCACATACAGTCACATACAGACACATTCAGTCACATACAGTCACATACAGACACATTCAGTCACATACAGACAC
>JAZGTK010013546.1:0-14257 GCA_036877625.1 Ambastaia sidthimunki | reverse complement strand
AACAACATCATTAGTGACATTTAGATGGTTGCATAACAGAAGGCTTGTGAGGCCTCAAAAATCATTTGCGGGATTCCGAATTATTTCAAATAATAAAATCTCTTAACAAGCTCTGGGGTGTTTTATAATTCCCCAAAGCAATTAAACAGAATTATAGGTTGCTGTTCGCAAAGAACATTACATCTGGAACACGCAGTGCGCCATTTAAACTTTTAAACACAGCCAAAGTTTTTAACTCTGGCACAACCCGTCCTGTTCATGCTGTACAAATAAATGAAAGTATAAATCAGAGCATTTGGCTCTCGAATAATCTTTAAGATCACCAATTAAGCTTTAGGGATGAACCATTTCAATGCTTTTGCTGTCTGTCACAATATCACCATTACTAGCTCTCAAATCTGTGTTTACACACTGACATCACCTGACTGACTTTATTGTTATCAAACAACTGTTTTCTTTTGTTGATGTGGACACCTTCAAAACATGGAAATAAACACGGATCCCACAAAGAGGCAGACTTTTGTTTCCTTGATACCGGCCTTTTGTTTTCCTGCTTTCTGGCACGTCACATTTGTCCTCCCCCTTTGAAAACTATATGAAAGACTGCTATATAACCTACTTTGACTGGTTTGTCCACCTTGTCCTTGCATTGTTGTATGAAGGGATTATTGGATGTGTACTACAAGGGCGGGGTCATTATTTACTAACCAATGAAATTTATGGGAAGGAGTGACCATTTGTAATGTTTTAACGGCTTGAACAAAACCCTTGAAAGAACCCTTCCACAGTGGAAACCAGAATCAATGCAACAAATCAAGTCTTTTTAAATGTACATATGCCTCACTAGACATGAAAATGATTGGCAATGACACTATTATTGGCTAAATCAGTAGTTACACAACAGCAGCTATTAACAAACAGTGTTTAAATGTTTGGCATAAGAAGCAGTGCTTGGAGGTACAACCAGCTCTTGGATGGTACCTTGTCCAAGCCTGCATGAGTTCCTACAGTGCCAATACCTTGAGGATTGTTCTCTGCCCTTGCGGTTTCCTCACAGTGAGGTGTCAGTTCTGATCTTATCTAATTGCTAGGCTTTCACTTCCTGAACGCTTTCCAAATCCTCTTTTTCAGCGAGCGACCGAATCACCTTAATACACTTCAAAATGAAAAGCTCTGGCTAGACAGATATTCAAAGTTCCTCTGGGTTATATTCAAATTGAATGGAAATGAATGTGACAAATAGGAAAGATGTGTGTGTCTGTCCTATAGATGTTTCCATCAGTATTGTCTGAACATCTGACTGGTATAATACATGGAGCTTTTGAGGGTGGATCAATGTGCACTTAAGTTCTTACCTGCCCAGCCGTGTCACAAAGCTGCAGTCTGACTGGTTGGCCATCCACCTGTACGACGGCTGGAAAAAGAGAGAGAGAAAAAATGAGTCATTTTACTGCCGATACATACACACCTGTTTCCATTTAGTCACCTGACACTGTAAACAAAAACAGACCTTCACTAATATGATCGCATAAAAGGGCTTTAAGTGTAGCTGCTCAAAGGCACCATAAAGTTTCATAGTTAATTAAAAGGACTTGTGCACAAAATAAGTCTACTAAAGCCATAAACAGATTTGCATGAGAATTAAATTATATTTATAATTCACATCTAAAGAAAACCGAAAACTGAGTATGAATCACTGAATCAGTAAACTGAACATTAGAACAAAATAAATCAGATTCATCAGAATCAGAACAGTTCTGTGCAGCAGTTCAACACCGGATCAACAGATTCATTGAAAATATCTGAATTAAAAAAGTGATTTGTTCACAAATCTAACATTGCTGTATCTCTCATGAATGCATCAATATTTTTAGTGTATAGATTAAAATTACAGTCAAGCTACTGTATTATAAAGAATAATTTGGGGTGCCTGCAGCATAAAATGATTCATTTCAGCCTTTCTTTGAAGAATTTCACAGATTGTTAAAGCAGACGGGAAAGTTAATTCCAACATGCCACAGTAAGGAGAACTTATGAAACAAAATAACAGATCTTGGTGATGGTTTACCACTTCAAAGTAATCTGCCCCTCAAGCACACATTGTGTAATGGTCTCCAAATCCCTGTCATATGATCCCTAATTCAGCCCCTTTCTCCCCAAAGTGCCACCTGTTGAATTGTGTAACAGCTCTGAATCGGTGTACAGATGCCAGGAATTTTGAGTATGACATCATCACTGGAAACCAGTATGAGATTTTGCAACAAGTGAACTCAGTGGATTTTATGAGCCAGATTTATGGGTCACAATGGCTTTATAATAACACAAAGACGTGCTTGTGTGTAACTACTGGACATTTGACCAATGCCTACAGGACATTATGCAAAAGTCATTTAGAATGTATGAAAAAAAGTTCTTTATGAAATGTAAAACGTTCTGTGATCAAATACACTACGAGTAGTTTTCATGTTACAAATATTATAATATAAAACTATGAAATTTAATATTACTATAGCATTGCATTGTTGCATAAGGAAACGTATCACAAACATTTGAATAGTTCTTGCAGGATTTATGGAAAATATTAAATATTTACATTTTGCATGTTATTTTTGTCAGCTACCTCTACACATTGTTGACTGAAACTGTCTAATGCGTAAAGCTGCGCATTTGATACGGTTCAATTAGTTTCAACAATGCGCAAGTTTTACACACTTTTGTGTGCTGGACTCACCTGAGAAATCGTCAAACGCTGTCGGTATGTATTTCGTAGGATATCCATTGGTTGTATAGCTGACAATCAGGCTTGTTTTCCCCACAGCTCCGTCCCCGAGAAACACGCACTTTAACAGCCGCCCCTGACTGTGCGCAAGGCCGGGAGATCTGGGTTTGTGAGGCGGCACCGGAGGCGCCATCAGGTTGCTGTAATCCATTTGCGTTCAGATGCGCAGCTCGACCGGACAGCAGGTGGATGGCACACTCCTAAAGGAGTGACCCGAGAATAAACCATTAATAGGAGCACTTGGCAAACCTGGGAAAAGTCTAGCAGTACGTAAATGTTGCTGATCCAGTGCAGTGCGCGTAAACCAATAAGTCTGGGGTCCCAGAGGACCGATAGCTCCAGAGAATAACACACTCCCAGCACGTTCAACACGCTTTTACTTCTCTCCAGCCGCCTCTCAATGCTTTTATACCCAGCCTTTATTTGAATAGCTCCTCCCCCTTTCCAGGCTTTGAAAAGACGCGCGGATCATGTGCCACTGTACACAATGGTGTGTAATAAGACATCAAACTTGGTAATAGTTGGTTATATTTATTGGAGGCATTTATTATTATTTGGAGATCATAGTAGCAGGTTATCTAAAATAAAAAAAATGAAAATTTTAAATCTACAAAGATGCTTAGTGACTAAATATTATTTTATGTCTATAAAAGTTAAATATGCATAACAAAATATAAAGGTTACCTACAAATATATAAATACAAAAACACTATTTTTGTGTTAAAAATTAACAATGTCTTTAGGAAGATGTGCTATTAACATTTATAATAGACTATAATTACAATTCATATACAGCAAAGCAAAAAAAGCAAATGTTTTGATGTACACCTGTTAAAGTTATAATACTTTACTAGACAATACAACAGACAATAGTATTTTCCTTGTCTAAGACAATATTATTTGCTTAAATTCCCACAGCAGAATTTTAATGTGCTGTTATTTTTCTAAATGTCTTTGCTGTCACCTGGTGATCATATTTTGAAACTACGTTTACATGCAGGTTTTATATAGATTCAGCGCTATAAAAATTAAAGCTATTCAAATGTAAAGTATTTAACAACAATTAATTAATGCTGACAAAAATATATAATACACAATTTTTATTGCTTCGTTATTACTTTTTACTTTATTTTTACATAGTGAATATAAAAAGAGTACAATTTGCTTCTTTGCTTCTAAGTCCTGATGTGATAATGTGACTTACCAGAAAGCATATTATTTGTTTTTCCATGACATCTATAATTAGTCTCATTTCCTCTAAAGGTATAACTACAATAAGGTGATAAGGCTTCAGGGATAAGGATAAGTTTTATGGTCAGTGATTGATCACAGTAAAATTGCACTTCACAGCACATTTGCTAAGTAAACTAAAAAGTGACCTTCTCATGTGACAAAATGAGATGAACATTGTTATTATGTCTATATTGAGTTTGCAAATTAATTCAGATTCATTGATCCACATGACATATAGCATTGAGATCAATGTATATATACGTATATATACTAAATGGACTTTATTTTTGTTAACAGAATGAAAAAGACTTTGAGACTTGTGTATCTGTGTTTGGAAATCACACCTTCATGTAGGATTTGATAACGGGTTTGATAAGTACGCAGGTGTGGAATCAGAGCAAGAAGCCCTGCAAAACACAGCTGATTGATACGAAAGGTTGTACACTTGTTTAAAGTGCCGTTTGGATGTTGATTAGATCTTGGTTACCTTTCACATTCTGAACCCAGAGAAAAAATGTATTGGCTAAAAGCACTTTTATACCCGGGGACATAATGAAGTTCTCAATGATGTTTGAGTACCAGCTCTGTCTCAGATATTTCACCTTTGCTTCTCAGAAAAATTGCAATGAAATTCACGGTATAATACTGTAGTTGGTGCTCTCTGGGGATCTGACTCTTATTGTGTCATCAGTTGAGCTCTACACTCATTAACAGCTATACAACAGAAACCTCCCCAATTCCTTATTATTACACTACTAAAAATAGTAAATACAGCTATTTTAGATTCACTTTAGAAGCCATTAATCCATTCTACAAACCCACTTGTCCTTTTCAGGGTCACAGGGGTCTGGAGCCTATCCCAGCCTCTAGGGCCATAGGCTAGGGGAACAACACCCTGAATAGATGATCAGTCAATTGCAGGGCAAACGCTCACACATTTACACATACTGCTGTTTGGGTGTTGGGGTTCTCTGGGATGTTGCTAGGTGGTTACTAGGGTGTTTTGGGTTGTTGCTTACTTGATATGAAAGAATCACCTGTCATCGTTGTTATGTTATGTCAAGTGTGTGTACAGTACAGTACTGCTGTGGTAAAACTGTGTGAAATCTCATCCATTATACACATGATTCATATTTCACAAGCAGCTGATAAGTTCAGTCTTCCAACATCATATTATTTTGCAGTGAGTTTGTGCACCTGTTAACTTATAATGTAGCTATAATGCTGTTAAGCTATAATGTAGCCTGCAGTACTGTCGTGATCTTTTGCTATTAGCAAAACATTACTGATGTGGCTAAAATGTGTAGGGATTTATGTAAATTATCAGAACAAAAGCATATTGTTTGGGCAGATTGCTGTTTGAATGTTTGTTTATTGCCCTTTACTGTGGCCATTTACACAGATGCTCAGCTATACAGACAGATTGCCAGCCACCAGTAATGATTTCTGTTATTGTTTAATAACAATTGTGAATACTTCTGTATAGAAAACACTTGCTATCTACTTTGTAAATAGTTGTTTGGGTTTTTTTTGTCATCTATAAAGCATTCTCTACCTTGTGGCTTTAAGACAACTGTTTTGGGGTTTCTAGACTATAAATAAATATTTTGTGCACATTTTTTAATTTCACTGTACGTTAACATCTAAACTATTTTATTTTTCTTGTATTAATTCGGTCCAATAATGTCCCAAGTGTTTTATTTTAGAAAAATACCACTATTATGTTTGTAGGTCACATGGTTTAGGAACCGCAAACGTTTTGGTGCAGGTATGTCATTTTCATGGTTCATAACTGAAAGTGGGAGGGCTGAAAAGGTTAAGGTTTTTATGCTAAAAGAACTCAGGAGCAAATACTGGTTCAGGCTTTCCTCATTTAACATTAGCAATGTTATTTGCCTCTTTTTGTAGAAAGGTCAACTGTCAGACACATGGTGCAGTCATCATGACTTTTAAAACAAGTTGTCAAAGATGGTTTCATAATGCATATATAATTTATAACGCATCAGGGATGGTAAAAGATGGATAGTCTAATTTGTTTTGACAAGGATTTGGACTTTGCAGTAACTTAAGTACTTAAATAACACTAAGGAAACAAAGCATTGGAAAAAAGAAAAAAAAAACAGTAATTTTAATAACTCTTAGGTTCTGTAACAGACTTACGCTGCCCACACATACATACACACACAAACACATTGAGATTTTTTGTGAGACTGTCAGAAATGAAAACCCAATCTGGAAACCGGTTCCGCGATAATACGTTTTTGGCAGGCAAACTTAAGTCAATCTGGATTCAAAAAGATCAGTATTTTTATTGTTGTTACTTCACTGAAGTCAACCACGTTCATAACTCAGATAACTCTCAAAGTGGGTCAGGTGTTCAATTTCAGTGCTTAAAAACAGTCTGTGTTTCTATAGAGCAGCTTTAGACCAAGCAAGTGACTTATTCATCAATACTGACATTAAACTGTAAAAATGAAAACAGTTTGTCTTTAACTTCTCATTCTTAAACGTTTCATTTTCATCCAGGATTGTTCTTTGCACGGTCCACCCTTATATCCGCATTACCTAGCATGTCTCTCTAGCCCCTCCCCCACTGCTGTAGAGGCGTGACTCTGAGTATAAACTGCTAATTAAGACATTTTTGAGTGACAGCATGTGGCTCCTCCCTTCTTTGTAAGATGTCTCAATGGGCTTTGGGTTTAGCTCCACCAGGGGTGGGATCAGGGGGTGGGCCACCACCCTGAGCCAGACGACGAAAGCTACACAACAGAGAAAAACATTATAATTTGTGTTATCTCCTAAAATTAGCAGTTAAATGTTTATTGGCTGATGGAGACTGAGACTAGCAGACTATTATACATATGAATATCAGAAGGTTCTGATGGAAATTGAGGTTTCTGAGGGTTCTTAATTTATCTCAGCATATTGTGTGCACTGCTCACAGCAGGGGGCGCTATACTCACAAATCCTTTATGTTGTCAATGTGGGCTTGTACAGCCGCAACACAGCTGTCTACTTTATCCTGTAAAAGACGAGAGAGACTACAGCTGTAGACAAATATGTTTCTGGAGGAGATGGAAAACACATTTGAAACACTGTACTGTAGCCACAAACATTACCTGGTGCCGTCTGTAGAACACAGGTACAGAGAAGACAGATATCACACCTGAACATCACATGATAAGAAGAGAAGAAACTAGTTAGAAAAGTATTTAGAATTTTACTGCTGCTAAAATATTATGCAACATAAGCCAAACGGCTTGTCTCATTCCAAATAATAGGACCAAATAAATATGTATAATCTTGCAAGTTAAAGGGCTAGTTCATCCTAGTTTCAATTAGTTTCTTCTGTGGACCACAAAATAATTTTTAGAAATGTCTTTGTGTCCATAAAATGGAAATCAATGGGTGCCACTGCTGTTTGGTTAAAAACAAACTTCAAAAAATCTTCTTTTGTATTCCTTAAAAGTTAAATAGTTTTGGAATGACAGGATGGTGAGAAAATGATGGCTTTTGGGTGAACTATGACTTGAAAGGAACGGTTCACCCAAAAACAAAATTTCTGTCTTCCAAACATGAAAAAAATCTTTGACTTTTTTGTTTTATTGTACAATATAATATTAAGTTGCTTTTGATTTTAAAGTTCGGACATAGAACACATACCTATAATGAGCAGGGTAAGGCCATTACAGAGGTTTCCCAGGAATGTCACTAGGTACATCAACAACAGCAACTGAGAAAAACAATGAATATTTCATTATACACTTCCCAAAATGTTTGTGTATAGAAATCTCACAACCTTTAGTAACCTTCTCTCATAACTATTCTGTTTTTAGAGAGGATGTGTGGGCTGTAAGTTTTAGACTGTAATTCTCATACTTTCTTTATGAGAAAAGCCAAATCCAGGCAAATCATTGAGCCCTAGAACACAAAAATAAAATAGCTCTTGCAATTTATGTGTATTTCATTGACACGTTCTACTTTAACAAACATATGTAAACACACCCTGCATACATTTATTATTATTCATTATTATTGGTTATATTAACGATTATTAATGTATCATTTAATCTTCATTCCGAAGTGATTCTACTAATACAACGATACAATTTACAGAATTATGAATAAGAAATCTGACATGAAGCCATTATTTAAAGTTTTTCTTTGCTAAGAAAGACAGTTACAGTAAGTTCACAGCACATTTTATTCGATTTCATCAAATCATAATTAGTAGATTGGCAACTTTTAAAAGAGATCTGGTGACCCCTAGTGGAAGTCATGAATCTTACACCCAAGTGGGGGAAATGGATCTAATGCTGTTAGTCCTTGAAAAAAACTGTTTCCCCTTATATCTCTCAGTGGGGAAATGTGAAGGAAACCCTACACTCAGGACAAGACCCTCTTGTAACCCTCATCTCAAACTACACAGGAGCACATGTGTCCCATGTCACATACCAAACAGGTCATAGTGTCAATCTGTAAACACTGGCCACTCCCACATTTGACAAGTAAGAGACAGCTTACTTACTCACACAGTGCTCAGATTTGCCAGGATACAAAAGTCAGACTGTAACTTTTCTTATCAAATTCATCCAAGACCAAATTATATGAGCTGTGCTATTCACATTGTACAGCTCCTTATGCTCTTACTGAGTCTCGCATTTGCATCATTTGTGTATTACTTCCACTTAATAATTTTGGGAGAAATAACTGAAATAATTAAAAACATTAAGTGTAACATTAGTTGTGAAAGAGACACCACAGAGAATTAAACATTTCTTCTGTGTTCTGCGTTTTACTGTAGCAAATAGTTAGAATATCCATAAAACAACAGCAAAAATACATATAAACACTATAGATATTTATAACCTGCATTCAAATACGTGATAAAACTATTTCTCGTAGAGTTCAGAACATTATCATAGATACTTCTTGCTTTGCTAGTAAGTCGATATGACACTGTATGTCTAGTCTTACATAAACCACCCAGGTTTGACAACACACCCCACAAACACTTTTAGAAGTATTTATTATGGATAGTTATTAGTGTAATCAGTGTGACAGCTGGAAGCCATGATGCTCGGTCTTATTTTAAGTTCACAGCTGAGACGCAGGCCTCAGATAATGAAAATGCATCTGTAAAACTGAAGACAAAAGCCACATTTAAACGCAGAATATAATGAATGAGAAAGTTGAACAAAAAAGAAAAGATGACAATTTAATACATGGAGAAGAAATTAAAAGAATCTCTTATGACGGGCAATGCAGAGCATGAAACTGGAAAAGTAAATGGACGTTTGTAACATGATATGTTCTGAAAGAGAGATGTTCAATCAGACAGAAACCATGAAATTAAAAAGTCTAAAAGTGATAACCGAGCAGAATCTGTCTACTAGATTTACAAAAGAAAATAAAGAGATTCGATTCTATTGTATTGTGATTTACTTTCTAAAGTCTTTCTAAACCTGTGTTACTTATTTCTTATAAAAAATGAAATTGTCATGCAGAATATGACTGACAGCCTCAGTCCCCATTTACTTTTATTATATTGAAAAAGAGCGGCATCAACATTCTTCTAAATTTCTCTTCTCATAGTCCACAGAACACAAAAGTTGTGTGTGTTTGGAACATCAATAAGGTGACATCTAGACAGATTTACAGACAGAAGGTTTATGGGAAAAATATTTTCTAAAGCCAACCATTTCCCAAACCTCACCTTGAGTGAGTTGAACAGGTTGCCCACAAAGACGAGGTTTTTCAGTGTGTCCACAGCAGAGCAGACCAGCACAATGACCTTCTGCACGTAGTGTTGAGCCTCTTCCCCACTTAAACTGATGTCCAAGTCTAGATATGACCTGCAGCATGTAAATGCATAGACAAAAACATATTATTAATATTGTACCCAAACAGATATTATAACAAAGCATGCTTTCAGTTCAAATTGACTTACTGTATAGTCATTGTATAGACAATGTTAACAATACATTTTAATTAAGGTGCAGTTGTGAAATTGCATATTTTGGCTTCTCGCTAGGTCTGTGTTTTCAACATTTCTCCTTGCTGTATTAGCAATCAGATATACATCTGATAAAATGTTTATCCTACTGATCTCACACAGAATAACCCCAACAACATACAACCAAATACACTCAAGTTTCATTAGAGAAGGCCCATTTAGAGAAAGGCAAACAGCCAGCACTTACTGGAAAGGGTTAACTCCATCTCCCAGCTGGAGCACATGCAGCAGTTTGTAGTAGATTCTCACTGAGATGGTGAAGCACGTAATGGCCAGGGAGAGACAGGACACCACAGTAATAATGCTCAGCTGGAAGAGAGACAGCAGCCCCACCACCAGCCCAGTGAACACCATGCCTGTGCGCTCCATATCCTTCCAGTAGATCAAATCCATTACTGAACAGAGGATAAAAGACAACAATATGGTATTTGGGTTTGTGGGCGATTTTTGGAATTGGTTTGGAATAACATAAGGGTGGTTGTTTGGGCTGAATTAATTGTTTTTTGTAATAAACAGGATTAGGGGTTTAGGGAATATCAATAAAGTGCTGACTTTCTCTAATAATGCCAAGCAGATTAAGCAGAATTGCTGTTTAGGAGAGCATAATAAAATACTAAAGGCCCAGGCTATCACAGTGGGCGGGTGAGCGTATGTTACTGATGACAAGAAGAAAAACTGCAAGGAGTCTTTTGGGCTGACCTGGGCTATTATTAGACAGCGTAGGAAGGAAAAGAAACTAAGAATTTAAAGTGGTCTCTTAAACCACCTGCTGATAGCACTCAACCTGCAGCCCATTGGCTATCAATAGTGGCATGTCTTTGAGCACCGTACATAACTTACTCTTAGTAAAGGGACATGAAATGCCTTTTCTTGTAATCTCAAACATCTCTCAGTCTAAGTGTTTTGAAGTTAATTCAATTAATTGAAAAAACTTTATTCTATTTGCTTGCATTAATTTGCCCTCTTTCTGTTTTTTGGCAGTGGTTATTACTGTTAGTACAAGCTAGGCAATAGTTTACAAGCTAATACAAATGCTAATCCATTCAGAATTACCTTAGCAATAATGCTATTCATGCTTGCCGCCCTGCTTTGAATAGCAGCAGGTGGAGGTACTATTTATAATGTTGACGTAATGTTTAAGAGGACACAGCTATCTATTGTCATTGTAGATGGCCAAACAAACTTTAGTTTTAGCAAGTACATGTTAGAGTACCTCAGGTCACACTGGGAAACAAATAACATGATAATTTCATGGTTTTTCTAAGTTGAATTAATCTTCTTAAAGGAACAGTACACCCATAAATGAAAAAAATGGAACACCATTGATGTCAACTGTAACAGCTCAAACATTTCTCCACATATTGTTTTCTGCAATTCCACACAAGAAATAAAGCCATACAGGTTTGTAAAAGCTTTAGGATAAGTAAATAATGACAGAATTTTCATTTCTAAGTCTAGAACTATCCTTAATTCAACTTAAATTAAACCAGAAATGTCATGAAATTTGCAATCTTCTATGTAGATTAAGTATTAGAAAACAAGTTGTGCCTGCACAAGGTCTGTGTAAATTTCTCCCATTATGTTTCATGTTTTTGAATTGTTAAATTTTATGTTTTGTTTCGTGATATATTTTCTATGAGAAATGCACGTCATAGAAAGTAAAGAGCTTGAGCTATTGACAACATCACTGGCAAACAAAGCAACCATATTAATTATTCATGATCCATTACATGCTGGGAAGAGAATAAACCACAAAACCATTTTTCCAGCGTAGGCCTCATTGAAACAAATGTAAGGCTGTACAACACACTGTCTAATGTTAAACAACGGTTCTAAAAGGAGTAAATGGTTTATGTGGGATTTGCAATTTGCTATTACGACGTCATAACAAGGTATATTTTCAAATGTTGTATTCACATCAGTAATGCTGGGACACGATTCTTGATCATTGCACGAAAAATAAATAAATAGCCACAGAATGCCACGACTGACCAATCAGAATCAAGTATTCCAAACAGCCGTGTAATAAACAGAATTTTAACTGTGATAATATGACAAATAGAACCACATATACACACACAATATCTATCTGGGTGTATAATAGGAAGGTAAACAACTTCTCTTCAGAAGTGTCTAAGTAATGTCTTCATTCATTCTACATCTCATAAGCAAACACATGCTATAAGACAGCAGTCTAATATCATCAGACACTCAAATGCACTGAACCGACAGCAGTTTGCAAACTTTTCAACTGTTTACAATGTCTTTCAGTCACATAGAAATGAACTTAACTCATTTACCTCAGTCCCATTTAGCTCAATTTCTCCCTTTACGGCAACATTACAGCACTAAAAACCCTGTTTTTTTGTTTATTTTCTTGCTCCTCACCTTTACTGGTCATTTTGAGGTCTTCATGGGCTGATGTCTCTCTTTCCTGTGACTATGCCCCTGATCCTCTCTGAAAGCCCCTCACGCTGTTTTTGGCTGGTCCTGCTCTGTCAGCAGCCCTCTGGTTTAACAACCCAAAAATAAAACTGCACAATTGTGCCCGCCCCGTTAAAGACGCCAGTCAGAATTACACTGACATGGGGGAGGATACAAATAAACTCACTCACACTAGACATCTGCATACAAACATCTGCTTGTGGTTAATTTATACACACTGTAAAAACATGATTCTTAGAGTAAAGTGAAAGTGAAAGTTAAATGTTTTTGTCAGTTATGGTTACCCATAACCGAAATGTGACCTCTGTATTTAACCCATCACCAGTGAGGAGTGAACACACACTGCAATTTGTGAACACACACCTGGAGCAGTGGGCAGCTATTCCTGCAGCTCCCGGGGAACAATCGGGGGTTAGGTGCCTTGCTCAAGGGCACTTCAGTTGCTACCTTGAACTGAAATCGAACCAGCAACCTACTGATTACAAGCCCGACTCACTAACCAGAACACCACAACTGCCCCCCATTAAACTTTTCATTAGGTATGTAATGCTGCAAAGCAAACAAAGATTTACTCGATTATTATAGTTTTCCGGTTTACTTACTATTTCAAAGTGTTTATATCTATCAGGAACAAGTATTGAATCACTATGCAGCTTTATTATACCTCTTCCCAGCTTGGACATGAATAATTATGTCTGAATTGCTGTTTATCATCTGACAGTTGTTGCCGAGTTTGTTTCATTTAGTATGTTTTGTAATGAACATTTTAGTTTAAATAACAGACTTAACAATCAACTTAAGAATCCTTTGTATCACATTCCCTCAACCCTTAATGTTGGATCTTCATGCCAACCATAGTAAACCTGACCAGTACTGTATAAACACAGAGCATGACATGTCTTGTTTCTGTGGAATAATGACGATAGACTGGTCAGAAATCCACTCAATGGAATCAGCCCATTATGGTAACAGGCCCTGGAGTGTGTTACCATGGAGATGGACACTGTATCCTCCAGTAAAATGGAAGCATTGGTGTTACATGTGGGAAGCTTTTGTGAACAACAGAAACCATATCCTGAGGTTCCGGTTTCATATTGATGTATTGACTGATGAAGCATTTTTTAAAGGCTATGATAAACATGAAAAGCAAGCATTCTCTAAAATATCAGACACAGGGATTTATTCTACTCATACACACCTGCTATCTCCATGCAGACTGTTGGCCCCTCTGATAGGCTGAGAGTAGAGTACCACTGCTCACTGATCTGTTCTTCCTGAGTATTTCGACCAATGGCAGGAGGCGTTGTATGTGATGGGTCCACCACCTGCAGGGCGGCTGTGGTTTCCGTGACAACAGAAGGGTCTGACCCATGAGGCTGTGGTACTGCCGACACAATAAACATTTAATTACTGGGATATCATCGCTACACAACACAAAAGATGATGGCCAGAGGTTTCTTTGAAGTGAATGTTTTGCTGCTTAAAGGTTTTTGTTTATGCTTAAAGTTTAAAAATGTTTTTGTTGCTTACCATACCATTAAGCAGAGTAAAACAGCTATAAACTGAACTGAAAAAAAACAGCTCAAAGAAATCTCATAAAGCTTCACTAACAGTACAAGATGGGTAACACAACAAAATGTAATACTGCAGTACTAGGGGTTTATTTACATCCCTATTTCTGAAAATCAGCAATGCTTACCTTACCTAAACACAAGTGCATACATTTTGTAAGGGGAAGTATGTGATAAAAACACTTTCTTTTGGCTAATTTGCAGACACAACTG